>KL283741.1:10796-33677 GCA_000699545.1 Podiceps cristatus
CCCCCCCTCAGCTTCAGGGGCTTAGCGCCAGAGATGCAACTGTCTGGGCAACTGGGCTTCTGCTCTGCCCCTTCCCGTGGCCTGGAGCTACCACAGAATGGGGCAATCCAGAGCGCCCAGCACGCAGCTCGCTGTCCTCCTTTCACCTACGGTCAGCTTTACCCCCATACTTGAAAATTAGGATCAAAAAGCAAGTTAATACTTTTTCACAAGTTCTCAGTACTGCTAGCCTAAAAGGTTTACCTGCTGCACGTTAGGCTTACGTGCTCTTGAACTTTTTAAAACATTATGTGGCATTTCCTTTCATTGCCTTCTGGCCATGAAGTCTTCAAGGTTCGTCTGGGTTACATTTTCAAACTTTTCTCTGTAGCTACAAATATACTGTTCTTTTTAAGTGGCAACTAAAACTTCAAGTAAAAATAGAAAGTATTTTCTCACAAGTTGTGAGAGACAGTAACATCTCCACTTAAGTTTAAATGCCTTTCTGGGTCCTGGGTTTTCTATCAGAATAGATGCAGAGCTGCCTCTGTCCTTTGCATGGCGAGTTACACCCACGTGGCAAAGGCCCCAGGGTAGCGGGTCCGAGTCAGAAACACCCACAAGTTGTTGATTAGAATTTGCAGCACAGGGAGGTGCAAACACCAGACGCTTCTGTTTGTCGCGCCTGTGAGCGCAGACCAGCAGTGAAATCGCTAGGACCAAGACCGTATGCCCCTTATTCCAAGCCTCTGTCTTAACACCTCCTCTGCTCAGACGACTCTCGTGAGGCTGTTTGCCGTGCTGTGTCACTCACCCAGCACACTTACGGACGTGTCACAGACATTTTCACACTCTAGTGTTTGGAAAATGTTTGTCGGCACTTCATCCAGTGTACAGCCTGTTTATCTGGCAGCCTGAGATGCCAGCAAGGCCTGCTTTTCCCCTCCTCTCATGAGCTGCCACACAAGGAGAGAGGAACGTGCAAGCTGAAAGGACTTTCTCTTGGAGTCTGTTTTCTTATGAAACTGTGCATCAGTCCTGACTGGACAGAGTAGAAACCCCGAAACCTGCAATTCTTCAAAAATCCTACTTTTAAACTTAGGAAAAGTGTCTCTTCCTTCATCCACACACCCCAAATATTTATCCCTAATAAAAGTACGTTGGGTATACAGGATATACAATCTGTATGAGTTTTGGTTTCATTTAGAGAAAAGCTTCACGTCTCACCCAGCTCACCCCTCTCCTACTTTGCCTGTTAGACATAAAACTAAGTAGTTCGTAGTAACGGCTATTTTTTTTTTTTTCCCCTGAACAGACTTGAAAAGCAAGATCACTTTCTCTGCTGTTTTCTTGAAGCACTCACCTACACACACCCCTCAGGGCTTACGCTCAGAAAATGCCCTCTGGGAATTGGCTCTCCTCCACGGCTGCTCAAGAGTGTCCTCACTTTCCGTTCCCCAGTCACTTGTCCAAAGCACCTCTCAGCTACTGCGAGTTTTAATAAGCTCTTGTCTGTGCATATCCTAAGATGAACATCATACTTTCAAAATCTAAACTAAATGAAGTACTTTAAATAAACATCAAAGCCATCTTGCATCCTCTTTCATTTTGAGGCTATTCATTACGATCTTAGCATAAAACTCTCGACTTCCAGGAACAAAAGTGCCAGACAGAAATACATTTCTGTGCCCCAGGTTTCTGGTGAAGCAGAAAGGGGGGTCAGAGACGCTGCTCTCATTCTCCCAACGCAGGGATGGAAGAACGGCTCGCGGTGGCATACTGCTGATACCATGCAGTAAACGGCAATTAAAGAGAACTAACTAAAAAGGAACACAGATTAATAGCACCTGTTTTTTTTACTCTTCACTCACAATATTCTTGGACCGTGTCTAACGTAGTTGACATTACCAAGTTAGGGAATACATTCTTAAAACTGTAAGACAGTGGAAGGGAAGACCATGACAATATTCCAGAAAAGAAAGGCTTCTCTCTCTGTTCTGCATTAGCTGTGCAGGTGCCTCAGCTTCCACTGCACCCCCCTCCCATTTCTTGTACACTGCTTTCCTATTTACGCTGTAATTATTTTCCTCTTAACTCCTTCATGAGAAGCCCTCACAAAACTGCTGAAGAGCAGAGAGGAAAAATGACAATCACTAGACAAAAATTATTGTAAAATACAAAGTAAATAGGCACTTCTATTCCCCTGATCTTTTAAAGTAAGAGAAATCTTGGGTCCTCCATGTGAAGAATGGCAGGTAATATACCTTCAGACAGAAGGGCAATTTTAAGCAAATACTTTCCCTTTACTACAGTAAATTTTAATCCATCCTATCACAAGAGTGATCTTTTCTGTAATTCAGTATTCTCCTGACAGTCAAGAATATTTGCCTGATCATTTCAAGAGTTATATTACCTATACTTTACATAGCTCAAACCATAACTTCTTTGTTAGCCTAAGATCAGGACAAGCTTTTGCACAACTTGAAAAAAGAAGTTACCGTGAATACAGTTGTTCTTCAACAAATAACCAGACTAAACTCATCAAATAAAGGTGAGAATCACCACGGCTTCCTGTTGCAACCAAGAGAAATGTAAGAAGAGAACAAAAGGCCTAAGAAAAGGACAGTTCAGGTAGACTTCTAGGATCTCCTCCGGTTTTGCAATTTCAGGGGGTATTAAGAAATTGGATAAGGAAAATACTTTAATTCTGAGTTTCAGTGAAAGAGATCACAGTCTTCATTTATATACTTCATGAGATCTGGGTGCAGGAATGAAAAACTCTGCGTAAAAATATAGCTACATTTAGTATCTGTGGTTGGCCCCCAAGTAGACAATGACACGATTTTCGTACACCTTCTTCATAGTTTTCTCAATTTGCTTCAAAAATACTTGTGGGATTCTCCCACATAAGGTGTGCACTGTATCCAGAAACTTAGACTGCAGAGGGTAGTACAAAGACTGGAAGAGATTGTCCTCAAATGGAAACTAAAGAAAAGAAAATGAGAATTATTAGTTTACACTAGTTACAAAATGGCATTTTAGAAGTTTCTGTAAGATTAAACCTTATATAGGTAGGTAATGACTTGTCCCTCACCTTCCCAGAGTGTCATCAAAGCCCGTCAACTGCAAACACCGGCCTGCTTGACAGTGCTTGCTTTCAGAAAAGTTTGTCTGGGCATATTACCCAAAATAGCCAACTTCCCGGAAATTCTATTTCTAGAGTCTATTTAAAGGAGGTTTACTAATGTTTTAGAGTTGTACACATACAACATTCGAACTGGAAATATGGACCTGTGTCTGTATGCAAACCTCTGCCTTCCATGTGCCCAGAGGCTCTAGGTGCTCAGGCAGGACCGGCTTTCACTGGGTGTTCATGGGCCAAAGCTGCAGTACCAGCAGGAAGAACTCCATGCAAACACTCTTCTTCTGCCTCCAGCATTACAGAAAAGCAATTTATCACCCTTTTTGATTGGAAGTTTACTATAACGTGAAGGAGGATTGTTTAAACCACCTCAAATGCCCGCATGCAGTAAACCAGGAGAGGCCAAAGCAATCTTGTTACTCTGTGTCTGATGGGTGTACCGAAAGCACAGCCGCACTCAGCCCGATCTGCTGGAAAAGCCATCTCAGTGACCCAGTTAAAGCAGTCACCTGCATTGAAATAAAAGGACTGCCTCTGTCGAGCTAGGAGACTTACGTCACGTATCACTTCATAGAGTGCCTTGAACGTAGGCTGTTTGTCGTCATGGTAGACACCCCTGTTTCCATGCAGAATAGAAACACCTTCTTCTTCTGCGCCTTTGCAGTTGCTTCCGTACATACAATGATCAGGCCGGTAGTTCCACTGGCATGGAAACACGTAGAGACACTCTGCCAATGTTGTTTAGGCGAGACGGGGTGGGCGGGAGAAAATAAAAGACATATCAAACAGGAGTTGCAACAAATTAAACCATGTTTCTGTGAAAAAGCTGGGACTGATGATCAGAAAAATTACAGAAAAGTTACTTCTGTTGCAAATATCCCAAGCATCAGCTAAGACAGAGAAGCTTCATTTCCTCGGGAAATGACTATACATATACCTCAGCACTGTCAGACCTGAAATAACAGAAAGAGAGGGCAACACAACGGCTGGGTGCAAACACAAGCCAAGAGAGCATTTTGCAAAGCTGCGACAGACTCAAATCCAGCGAGAATGCACCAGGTGGCACTATCTGGGGTCCTCTGCCCCAGTAAGAAGCTTCTGGAGTTACAGAAGTGATTAGGGAAGCCACACACAGCAGTGAGGGTAATGAAAAATCCTGAATCCTTCTGGAGACAGCATGGGAAAGCTTGTGAAATGTATCTGAGGCTTGCTGCTGGGGCTTTCACTGAGGCTGTGACAATGTGTTACACTGAGGGACAGCAGAGCATAAGAGGGGGTGTATTTTATCCACAGCCCTAAGAGTTGTCATCCATTAATTTCACAGGTATAGGTTATTTAAAGATGAGCCTAATTTCTCAAAAGGGCTTATAACCTCCTTTCTGCTACTGATATTTTTTAAAAACTTTCTCCATGCACCCACGGTATTTGCAATAGGCTTATAATCAGTCACACCAGTCCCTGTGACCTTTTTGCTTCAGGAATGGAGTACAATGAGCAATTGCATGACGCCCGCAGGTCATGGCAGAAGTACGGAAGATCGAATTCTTCACTTGGCCTTTCTTAGCTTCCCAGGCAGTCAGGTCCTGTGTGGCTCTTGAAGAAGTAGAAAAATAAGTTTCTGAAACATCTCTCCCCTTAAGGCCTCTCTAGCAGGAGACTGCTCAGGAAAGGGTAGAGTGGAAGTGGTTTCCATTCAGTCTGACCTATCACACGTTACGAAGTGTCCCCCTGTGCTGCTGAAAGGGTAGGAACGCCTGATCCAAACCCTGTCACACCTAACGGGGATCCTTTCAGTAAGCCCGAGCAGCTGTTTGCACGTGCAGCTCACCAACAAGTCACTAAGGGGGAAGGACGTCAGCAGGTGCTTATTAGCTGTCACGCCTGTCACCAGAATACTCTTGATATTCTCCTCACCGTGATGCGTTTGCGCGTTTTTTGCTGTCACAGCTGGACCCAAACTCCAGCAGCTCTGCGAGCCTTCAGACCCATTAATCATCAGAACGGCCTTTGGAGATGGGAAAAAGGGTGCATCTCTTCAGGCCCCAGGTAACACGGTTCTGCGTATTTTCAAGCCAATGCAGTGCATTTATAAAAAGCCACCTGCAGCAGTCTTGACTGATTCCTTCCCAGGCCGGTCTGAACAATCCAGCAGTTTAAAACCTCAGGAAAGTCTAGTTTTCTGTTGTAATTGTATCCGGTTTTGTTTTCTTTTTTTTGTGCAGTCTGATGTTACGTAACTTGTAAAAAATTATTTACCAGCTACAAGGAAAAGACAGACTATGGTGCAGAAAAGAGTCTCAACATGTGGTTTTGATAGAGAATGCTCTCATCATAAAATTAAAATATTTTTGCAATCTGTGTTTTTTTCCTCCATGCTTAAGTTAGCGGCTTGAGTTCGACTTCACAATTAATCTGGCTTCATCTTTTTCTTCCTCCAGTAGATCCTATTGCCATAACATTAATTTCTTTTTGGAAATTAATTTATGATTTCATAATGAAGATTTCTTCCACTTTATTTTTCCCCTAGGATTGAGGGTAATACACGGTGTACCAGGGACACTGATGTTTGACATCTGTCTACAGTAAACAGATGTTAGCTTATTGCTTTGCTTTTGTTCTCTCCTTTTATTTGCCTGGATTTGGGTCTGTCCAATTACCTACCCTATGACTACTTAGAGAAAAAGAAAAGGGAACAGAATAAATAAAGATAAATCCAAGCTTATTCTGGTTCTTAAGATCACTTGAGGGAGTACAAGGTCACATAGGAAGCAAGGAAAAGCAAATAAGAATGGATACTCAGCATACTCAGAAGCATGAAATAAGGTTCTCAGCTTCTTTGGGAAGCATGTACTATGCTACAATTTTGAAATCCTTGCACTCCTCAGATGTTACTGGTTTTGGAAGTGCCTGAAGTCATTTCTGTGTGATCAGTGCAAAATACTTACAAGGGGCTGAATTTCCAGAAACTGTCTCAGCATTTGTGGAAAAAGTCACACCCTTTTAAACTAAAGATGCCTAAACTTGCCAGTTTCTTGGAAATACACACTCACGAGAACACGACGCCAATTCAGGAGAAAATGAATGAGAAACCAAACATGTTACAAGTTGTTTATGGAGCCATTGTGCAAGAGTGATGGGCAGGAATCAAATATGGCATTTTGCTGGGCTGATAAGTACGTACATATTGGTCACACTGGTCCACACCAGGACAGGTGGGTTACACCATCCGTTCTCTGAGAATAAGGTCTTGAGAGACTTAAGTCCTCCATAGCTCTTCATAGTCCCGGAGCAAGCAGAATACAGAAGAGCAGAAAATGCACAAATCTAAGCAGCAGAATATAGATGACACCATCCTGGTGCCTGCTGAGGCTGGATCATTCAGCTGAAAGGCTGGAAGCGTCTTTCTCAAAAAGCAACTTTTAGTGAAAGAGTGAAAGTAGAGAGGGCAACAGTTTTAGAGGAGATAGTCCGAGGGCTGCGCCCATTTTCTGTTTGTATTAGCTTTGTTACTCATTTGCATAAATATCAGAATTGAGCCGAATTTCAGAAAAACAGACCATAGCTTTGAAGAAAGTTTGGCAATTTCACATTCAGATAAACTTCTGAAAGCAAAGCATTTTTCAGGTAGGCCCTGGTCCAGTGACGCTCTTAAGCATATGTAGAACTTGAACTCTGTTCCTGCATTTGACCATTAATGTTGTACTTCCTTATTTTCTCAGAATCTCCAGAAAGCAGATATACATATTCAGTGGAACCAAGTCCAAGTCCCACTATCTGTACCACTTTCAGAAGTATTTTCATAGGTTGCAGACTCTAGGTGCACTTACACATTAAGTTTGTGCCAGAGTACATCACACACATCATAAATAACAAATAGCAGCATTTTTTTAAAATTTTTCAAGTTCATGAAGTTTTCTTAAAACAGGTTATCATGACTCCAAGAATCATCACTTACCTGGGTTAAAGTAAAAAATTATATTTAGTAAATCCTGGTCTCCCCATGTAATGTAATTTTTGTACTTTTGGTATAATGGGTATAACATTTCCTCCCAAGTCAAACCACTCGGTACCATGCTGTTCTGCAAGGCAGAAAACCAGAAGCAATGGGTTAATTCCATGAACAGTGATGTGAGGTATGACTCAAGAGTGTGGCACCTGAGTATTTTTAAGTCTGCTAAGCCATGTCAGATACCCAGATGAAAAATGAAGAACTGTCAGGAAATCTTAGACCTGGATAGGGTTGGAGCAGCAGAGCTGACTGCGCTCTTGTTTAACTAAACAGGAAAGCAAAGTCTCCTGGGTCTAGCTCTGATGTCAGCTCCTGCTATTCAGAATCTTACTATTCTAAGCACCAGGAGGCAGAAAAAAGTGGAAAAATGCAAAAAAGCAGGGACAAGGTGAAAACTGAGGCCTAAAAGTGAGAAAAACTGCAGACTAAAAATTATCTTCCCTTCCCTGGGAATTATGATATTAAGAGCAAGGGGCTTCATTTTTCACTCAAACTGTTCCTGTAACGGTATAGGAAATCCCTGGCCTTCGCTGAGAAATGAGACCACTCGGGGCAAATGAAGTCTTTAAAGAGGTTAGAGAATACATGCTCACAAAATAAATGGAGATTTAACAAGTCAGGTTTTTCACGAAAGAGGGGAGATGTCATAAGAAATGTTCCCTTCTCATGTATATTGATATATCTGAAGCAGGACACAAAATTTTATTTACAGCAGATGCAAAACATTACCAATTTCTCTGGATATTTACACCAATTTTAAAAACAATACAGCAACTGCTCTGAAGATCCTTGAGTTTATTCCTTCATGTACCCTTCAAGGGAAAATGAGATGCTGAAGAAACCGTTTTTACTACTGCTAACAGACTGCTTCAGTGCTCCAGCCTCTTGGGGGAGTTTCACTTGTTTTAATAATCATTTTCACTGTAACTGCTTTTAGTATCCAAACATACAGACTATATTTTTCTGATTCTTTCTATTACAAGCTTTATATCATTTTATACTGTTTTACAAGATATGAAAAATACATAAATCATTAGTTTCTGGAACAGCTGTATTTCTTCTCACCTTGAACTGAGTGTTACGTATCCGTGTTAAATTCATTAGCATCACTCCAGAATTGACTCCAGTTGTCCCATAATAAGGGTGACGTGCAAATCGACTGTACCAGCCAATCTTTGGTATTTCGTGTTCCGGGGCCATAGCAGCTAGCTGTGTTGAGTTGAACTCTTTCAGGATGTGCCAGATGTCATCGATGGGCCTCAGGAAGAGAACATCAGTGTCCACATAAAGGAGAGAATCCACATCCTTTAAAATGACCTTTTAGGTTTGCGTAGCGAGGAAAGGAAGCGACGAAAAAGAAACCACATAGACAACAAAAAGGAAGATTATTGGCCAAAAGTACTTTTATTCTAAAACGGTATTTTGAGAGAGGTTATTGATTTATCAGCTACATGTAATTATATACAGGAACAACAGTTATCAGGTTATTGGCTTGCTGGGGTTTTTGTTGTTTGGTGGGGGTTTTTTTGGTTTTGTTTTTTAAACTGCACAGCAAAACAGCTACCAGACCACAGAAGCTGGATGCTAACCTTCATATGAAACAGTAATTCCCTAAGCTCTCAAAAAAACCCCTGCAAGGCCTAATTACTATCAGTTCAGAAATAAAATGCAAATAATACGTATTTACATAGCTTTGTTAGTTCTTTTAAAGATCTGCAAGTGGTATTGTTGTACAAAAAAAAATAGAAAATGTAATTTTGGCACACTGTGTAGCAAGGACTGTGAAAAGATTACTGTTTAAAATGATATACTATATAGTATCTTACGGATCTGCTCCTCTGTGTATGTATGAAAGACACTCACCGTCGGCCACAAAAGCTAATTTGGATCTGATCCTGCAGTGGACTGGCTAGCACATACCTTGATGAAATATATAATTTCTGCCACAGACAGAAAACTTTTCATCTCCATTTGGTATCATGTTTCCTTTTGCCTTTCTAATGAATGTTTTTCTTATTACAACCTTGTGCTCCTAGGAGCACAGTCAGTATTAATACATACAAATGTTTCACATTTAATGAAGAAAACCCTATCGATCACAAAAATGCATATACATCCTCCTGAAGAACAAAATTTGCTTGGTAAATAGAAATGTCATATTCAAACTTATCAGGTCGGATTCTGATCTCTCTTATCAGTCTCTGCATCAGGAATAACCACAGTAAAGTTAGTCAAGTCAAAGGGTGTAAACTGTAAATTAGATCTGGGATATTTAATCTGTTCTTTTTGACGATGTTCCCCCTTGTGGCTACCCAAATCCTTACATGCTCATTCATTAATTTTAGTAGGGTAAATTATAGTGCTTCAACAGTCCAAGAAGACTCCCTTGATGTTTGCACCAGCTATTTGTAGGTTGTTTCTTAGGTAATAAATATCATTAGCTAAAGTCGACCATCAATTCCAACTGCATTTTTTGTTGTTGTTCTTCATTATTTGCTAAAGGACTGCTTCAGCCTCAGTCAAAAGCCCTATTTCTCTGTCTTTCTTTCTTTGAAAAGCAAATCCAAAAGCCTATTGATTTTCAGCATGCCATGGAACAGAACAATCACTCTCTCATCCAATTGCAATGATACTAATGATAAAAATCTACTATTTATACAGGTAACTTAATAAATTCTACTAAAGAAAATGAATTTTATATAAATTGAAATGTATTGTGCCTGAAGATTACCTGTGAAAGAGAGTGAATAACATTCAGATTTTGAACAAATAGGGGGGGAATTGCCTTTAAGCATGCTCAACAGGCATCTACTAAGATGCCAAATCTGTGAGTACAGACTTAAATGAGATTTTTCACCTGACTGAACACTCTGGGATTCAGACTGACATTTAGCCAAGTTTAACAAGTGTCTGACCTGTTATTTCTGACATGGTAACTCTATGTTCTTCCTACATAGCAGGACAAGGCAAGTGTCTGCATTTTAAACAAAAGTTATGCTTGCAAGAAACTCCATGTAAACAAGTCCCACACAATCCAGATCACTCTGCTGGATGAGAGGTTATAGCAATACACCATTTTTCCACAAAAAAAAAAAAAAATACAAAACAACATGTGAAGGTATCAATAAATGAGTGACACAAATAGTTCAATACCACACTAAGAGCTCAGAGGCAAATATTTTCAAACATTAAGTATGCTGCAATCCACTACTTAAAATAATAATAATAAAAAGACAGTTAGTTTAAGGTTAAATCAATAGAAGACAGTTGAAAAGAAGAAAGGGTTTTTCAGCTTAAGGATATCCTGGATATTGTCTATTGTTCTGTAGCACCTAGAAGACCTAATTCATAAGGTCCTACTATATGAAGTCATATAAAATCAAAATACATTTAAAAAGAAAAAAATCACCCCCAAACTCAGTCTGAGGCAGGAGGTAACGCACAAATACAAAGAGAGCAGAAGCTATTAGACTTTGCCTGAGGGCCCCACAGCATACTGTATACCACCTAAGATTTTTTTCCTAAGGGTGTCCTGGGAGAGAGACAGTTCAGGCATTTTCCAGCAGAGGGTTAAGGGGAAAGTTTAATAGGTGCATATAGACACTCCTCTCACGCGTGACAGCCTTCGGCACTGCTGCTAACTATTCTTTCAGCAGCCATAAACATACACATAAATTTAAGTCTGTGGAAGTCAATGGACTCTAATAGTTTCCCTATATATAAATGGGTTCAAGCAGCTATTTCAGTTCTTTGTGAAGTGGGTGTCTACCAGCTGTATTCCTCCACTCAGGTTTCACACGCTTTCCCTTCTGGTTTGTCAAAAGATTCTTCCCTCTTGTGTGTCCAAGGTGTTGCCCTACAGTGACGCCCAACAGGCTAAAAGAAAAGCTGTGCTACTTCCTTTAAGCCTTTCACACTTTTCTTTTTCACATGTGAAGTGTTAAGACTTACTTAAAGGCTACACATGTCAGTTTGAATTGATCACATCCCCTTCTGGCTGTACATTTAACTTTGCCTGGGGTAGGGGAATTTAGTTTCAGGACTTGTGGCTATAAGAGTTCCTTCCATAGCTCCTGGGATTTCAATGGAGTTACACTGGGGATAAACTTCATTTAAATAACTGGCATTCCCAATGCCCCATAGCTTTCAGCTCTGCTCCCAACTAAATAGAATTAAAAGAAAAATAATAAAATAAAAAAAAAAATAGGCTTTACACAGCCCTTAAAACAGTTTAGCTTTTACTTATTCCAAAGAGTACAAGAGTAGACAAGGTATTTTTGACTCTGCTGATTTTCAATGTCAAAAGCAGGTGAGTGCCACAAAGCCAGCCTGTGGTGCAAGAGACTTGCCCCAGCATGCTCTGCCTGAACCAGATGCTGCACAGCCAGCGCTGGCAACGCGCGGAGCCTGCCAGGAGGGCTACCAGGGGGACAGGATTGCTGGTTAAAAGTGACACGCACCTGACCTGGAGCATAAGCAACGCAAGACTGCGTCTGGTAGTCTGAGTTCATGCTTGCTAGCGCAAAACATGCAGACATACCTGACAGGCTGATTTTTGAAACGCATGGTCAGGAACATGGCTTGACTGCGCTTGTCTTCTTCCTCGCTCTACAGGCACTTACAGCTTAAAAGTGTGATTTTTTTTGCAGCTATGTGGAGTATTCTTAGTAAATCCGTCAACAAGTTCTGCACAGAACTGGCTATATTTAGCCTGACACTTCACTTAAATACTCAATTATCTGTAATTTGATTTCACAACTTCTGTCTCCATAGAGGCTCGCTGTGTTAGCAAGGTTGGCAAGTAGTAACACACTACTGTGTAAACACATATTGGTGCATTGTGAAGCTGTGCTACCTAATGGTTTGTAATGGCTAGCATGGCAGTTAACCAGAGCTTTACCCAAAATTAGGGACAAATCACAAATCTTCATGCTGATGTAGCAGTACCACGAGGTTGAGTTACTAAACTTAATTGTAGCAAGCAATTAACTCAAGTAACAACAGAGATGGGGGAGACTTTTACCTAGATGAGGTCTTGGCATCTATTCCCAGTGCTGCCACTGATCCACTGGGCTGGATCTTCAGCATACTGAAGAGGACAGCTATAATATAGGGATATTGCTAATCTGCCTTAAAAGCTCTGAAGTAGATTAAGTGTTTTGAGAAGAATTCTAAATGCTAGTTACTATTAGAATTAAAATCACAAAAAGATCCCGTAAGCATGTCACGATACTTTAGCTGGTTGTTTTGGTAGCTCCAAAGCAGCATTACAGAGACAGCTGCACGCCAGCTCCGCGGTATGCAACATTCATGAGACCAGGAGACAGTTTTTCACCTGGTGTCTTAACACCCACGTTAGTATTACAAAACAGTTCCAAGTGATTGCCGAGAGCATTACCCTCCTAGTTTATTTTTAAAGTTTCATTTTACGCTCACGTTAAGATCCACATCTGCCTTATTCTGCCCTTGCAAATCCCACTGATGGTTTTATTGCAGTAGACTGCAGCAAGAGATTTAGGCTTGTGAGATTACATAGAGGCTCAATCTACTTTCCTTGCATGTAAACAGCAAACGTGATCAGTTGTCACAGAATGCCTCTACAAAATGTAGGATGCTGTACCATCTTCCTTAATATTTTAGCAACCCAAATAGATTCAACAAGTTGGGAATGTGGACATCAACCTGTTACCCAGGACAAAACAGTTCATTACTACAAGCTGCAGGATCACATCCCAGAGCTCCAATTTCATCAGTGAGTAAAACCATTGAAAGATTCTTATGCAATTTTCCCTTAACACATTCTTCCTGCCCTCCTGTCCACTTTCACATGCCTGCTGGTGCTGCAGAAGAGAGATTTCTTTGGCAGGAGAGGCACTTGTGAATCAAAGACTCACATTCCGCTCAGGCTTAGCATTATCAGGAGCAAGCCAATTTGCACAACTGAGGGCTAAACAGCTGATAGACTCAACTACTGCTCTCCTGGGGTCCTCCCTAAATCCAGTCACATTTTATGCTGCTGCAAGGCAAAAGGCTTAGGACAGGGAACGATAAGAAAAAAAGGATACTGACATCCTGCTGGTATTTATTTAAAATACATGTCAAAATAGTTCTCTGAACAATAACACCAGAAACCCTCTGCTCCTGCTGTGTGCAGATTGGATTTCCACAGCGTTATCTCATTCAAAGGGGACGTCAGAATGTAGCTATCAAGAACTGATAAAAATAATGGTGGCTGCAATTACACAGAAACAGCCCACGGTTCTCTCAGCCTGCAAACTTGAGTACCAAAAGTCCAACTGGACATTTGCCACCTCAGCTATTACTACATCTTGTTTTCTTTACTATATGCATATCAACTTAGTGTCAGCTGCAACTACTCTCAGACAACCCTTCCTATTCAAAGCCATAAACCTCAGCCTGACCACGCACCACATTTTGCAATTGCCCCAAGAGAAACAAATATCTCCAGCTCACACTGCCTCCTAGCTAAGATGACATGCAATAGTCTGATATTCCTTTACAAGAAGTTAGTGCAGAATTTTGGCAACACAGAATGACAAAAAGGGAACCAAAAAAGCACTGCCCCGACTAAAAGAATCAACATGAATATGTAACCCTTTTCTGTCATCAGAAGGGTGATGACAAATAAAAGTGAAACTGTTTGCGATGGGAGTGTACCAAAATGACAAGAAATACCACATAAATAGGAAGAACAGAGAATTCCTTTTACCCAGTGAAAACAACCCCATTTGAATACATCCTTACAAACAACCTGTACTGAACAAGCTAATACTTGGGGATTGTTTTGCAGGTGATATAAATATTGACTTGGGGAAGAGAGGATCCCTGCTGAAGGTGGAGTTACTTTCAGCCTATCTGGCCTTTGATAGTCTACCCCTACATGGCAGATAAACAGAACTGCTGACTGCACATATTTTCTCACACATGTATTCATAGTCTATGTATCTGGACATGCAGCTGTCTCCTGATTGTTTCCATCTGTGAAAGTAAGGATTTCTTTGTGTCCCCCCCCATCTCTCCTAAGACAGCAATGAAGAAACCTGGATCATGTGAATAGCATGTCACTTTATTGGAGTCATCCCAATCAATAGCAATGCACAAGATACTTTTGATATGTTCTCAACTTTGTGATATGTTCTCAACTTTGTGATATGTTCTCAATTCCACAGAAACTGCTTTATGCAAAAGTTCTTTCAATTTCTGATATTTGTGCATATGCACAATTGTTAGCAACATCTTCTTTCTCTCTAGCAACCTTAAATATTTTCCAAGTTTATGACACTGTAAGTACTATACAGTGAAGAATACAACTTTTCAGTGAACCTGAAGTTCTCAGGATGCACAGGGCTCTTGCATGAAACCTGACTTTGAGCACACTGGAATTATTACCTTAAGGGCAAATCTGACAGTCTTGGAAAAAGAGCTAAAACTCAAGGAAAAGGGATTGCTGAAAGCATCAGTCTAAGCGCTAACATATGGAAAGGGAGACAGTGGGTAAAAAGGATATGATGACTGCACGCTGAAAAGAATGTTATTTATGGAAGGCATGCAGCACCTACCCTGAAAGTGTGTCTTAAGAGTCTGAGAGGCTAATGGAACTAGAGACAAATAAGAAACACACATTCTTTGTTAGCAGGAAAAAAAGCGAGGCTGGATTTCTGCTTTTTCTTAAGTGGCTAAAGCACGGATTAAAATATTTTTAAGCAGATGTTTCAGCCTGAAAATGGTTTTAATATTACACCAGCAAAGCTTCCTTTCTGTGGAATAACCTTTTCCTGAAGCGACCTATTCAGAAATCCAGGTGCCTTACCGGAAGAAAAAGGCGCTGGGCAGCACATGGTTTGAATAACTTTTTCCATTCCTGAGCATTTCCTACTGAGAAGGTTATGGGGTAAATGT
The DNA here is from genome assembly GCA_000699545.1 of Podiceps cristatus. NCBI lineage: Eukaryota > Metazoa > Chordata > Aves > Podicipediformes > Podicipedidae > Podiceps > Podiceps cristatus. Next base: position 25,847 of record KL283741.1, read on the forward strand.
TGTATTCAAACTTCTTTGTGTATGAGGAAGGCCATTCCTTTAACTGAAAGACATGCAGGGAGGAATTAGACACTACATGTTATATAGCTTTTTTAAAAAAACCCTATGCATTCATAAGGAATTTATAAACGGTGCACAGTAAAAGAGTGCTTAGTTGCTATTTGTTGATTTCAATGTAATTCTGCTCAGAGATTTGCGGCTTATAACTAACTCATTTCTTTATTTACCAAAAAAGAAAGAAACTCACCTTCTTCTCGAATTCAGGCTTAAGGGAATCCTCAGCAAAAATGTGAAAGCAGAGCCTCTTGTTGCTGAAGAGAACTGCTGATTTCAGCATGATCAGCGTCTCTTCCAGCCGGTCCCCACATGCCACGACTGCCAGATGCATGCATTGCAAAGATGAAGGCTCTTTTGAATGTTTCTGTTCTCCGGGCTTCCTGAAAAGTCACAAATAGTCATATAAAAAATACTGCGATAGACATGAAGAGAATTCCGCATTAATAGCTTAATAGATACCAGGGGTTTTATTCCCTCTTCATTACGAAGGGGATCCGGAGGGTTTTTTTCTGATGGAATACCCACAAAAATGCAAGCATCATGCCAAATTTGTGAATGGTACAAATCAAGAGTGTTAAAATTACAACACAAAGAAATATGCTATTTTCAGATTTTTTTCTGGTTATTCCTACATTTCTGGATTTGCATAAATCACTGCAGTACATACACAGATGAAACTAATTCAACAGCACCTGAAACCAGACAACTTGCTCTGTGCAAATGATAGATTTTTTTTCCCAGCTTAAAGGTTATGAAGCCATAATGGACTTACTACTACCCAGCCAACTTTCTAACACAATGCAGATTACAGAACTACATCCAGTAACTTCACTACCAGGCCCATAACTTTTGGCTAGACTGGAAGAAGACATCCATAGTTGAAAAAAAATCCACTCCATCCATATGTAAATTATTCTCACAGTTAATTAATTTTGCTGATAAAAATGCATGCCTTAATCCTGGCCTGAAGGTACTGGCATAGTTTCAAAGGACTGCTCTCCATTTCACCCGATGGAATCCCTGAGATTTTGCTAAAATAGAGAGTTTTAAAAAACAAACATATTCACATGTCCCAGATGAATTAAGACTCTTTTCCACAAGCAGCGAAGGGCCAAACTATGGACTTTTCACTTAGCTCACAACTGTACAGGCTTTAAATAAATTTCAGCAAGGCTATAGGAGAATCTGCCTATAAAAGGCACATTGAAGCTACTCGCTAGCCAGAAAAATCAGGATTCTTTTGGGGAGTTGAAGATGTTTTGAAAATATAGCCTTTTGGTTTTGTGCGCCCCCCCCCTTCCCCCCTGTATAGAGGTAAAAATCACATCCTCCAGGAATGCTTCTAACATATTGTATTCACATTCCAACACAGACTGCATTTATACTCCGTTAGATGGATGTGTGCTGACAAAGTAACTAAATCACAAGCATCGTAATCATTATAGGAGAGTTCAAAAGGCTAATCATAGATCACCACCAGTTCTTGACATATCACTGAAGGGAGGACATCAATCCCTGCCTCTTCTCAGCACACACAATTACATACATACAATTAATCACTAAAGTTAATACTAGAAACAAAAGTTCTAAATCAAGAGAAAAATGACAGTAAATAAAGCTATCATTATCTTTTTCCAGACATTAAAATGCTGCTCTGTGTAACAGCAGCCTTCTATACTACAGAGTAATCCACTTCTGTGTTAAGGAATACCAGCCAATGGTACTTTACTGACTAGACAAAGCAACATGTTTCATTAAGGGTTTAAAGTCTTAGGCTTCAGTCTTAATTAAGCCCCAATTTCATCAGTGTATAAATAATAGCATACTACATCTATGTGAAGTGGTATTTACTTTCCAACCTATTAATGTAAAAACCACTGAATTATTGAAGTGAATAATTAGCTGCTCACACAGATCCCCTTTTCCCCCCTTCTCCCTATCTCTTTAATGTTTCCTCTTAATTGAGTCTCTAAATCAAGCCATATGCAGGATGAGAACTGCTTTGATATAGCTTATGGCAACAGAATTCACTGGGAGAGGCACTAAACTCTAAGCTTTTATTGCAGCATTTCAAAACGCAACACCAAAGCACTAAACTTCTCTTTGCAAATTTTAGCCCTGGTGAACTCTCCATTATGCAGCTATTTTGTATTGAAAAATTCAGTATATGTAGACAAGCACTTCCAACGAACAGACTCAGCAGAAGCAACCCTCAATGAAAGCTGAATGCCCTGTAAGCCCGCGGGAGCCAGGGATGAACGAGAGACATCCCGCCTGCCAACACAGACACCCTCCCAGCCCCAGAGAGCGGAGGAGAAAGCTGAGCCTTGGAGATGAAGAATTATGAGTCATGAAGGCCAGGGCTGAAGGAGTTCAGGAGCCTGCAGTGCTCTAAGAAGGAATTAAAATCCCCTAGAAAAGGGGCACAAGGTAGTATTTGAACTACCTCAGTAGTAGTCCAGGACACTGAGGGCAACGGTTAGTGAGGAAAGTAACAGTGAGGTATGGAGGAATGTTGGGACACAACATTTTACATCTTTTTTTATAAGTACGTAAGGAAACCATGAGGACTGTGAGAACAAAGGTGAACTGGAAAGGGAGCTAAAAAAGTGCCAGAGCAGGATGCATTTAACAGCAATTTTAGCCTAGCCTTTACAAAATTACTACAAAATCACTGTCCATTAGTCTGAGAAGAGGCAAGAGTAAAGGCAAAGTCAAACTGCTAGGAAGGGAAACAAACAGATTACAGCAAAGAGCATCACAACTCCCCTTCCCTCCTCTGCTTATACATGCACGTACATACAGTGCGAGGAAGAATGGAATGGCCAGGGAGAAATAACAAGGGGATGAAAGGATAGTCCTTAAAGATCTGCTGGGAAAAGCTAGTATCTTCAAGCCCAAACAGTTCCAGTTTGACCAACAGCATCTAGGATGCTCCTGCTTTACATAGAATAAATGGCTATGCTGGCCTACCTGGATCCCCTCTTGAAGAGAAGAAGGTCTCCACCATGTGTTGTCAAGACAGAAACTGGAGGTTAGAACTGCGCTCATACCGGTGGAGCGGCTACTTCATTTCTACCTAGGTCAGGCTGGGCACCGGGGGCCTTCTCATTCAGACAGACTTACTGATTAATGAAAGGCCTTCTTTAAACTGAGGGTTTGTATAAGGCACGCGCTGAATCCTGATTCAATACAGGGTATCTCCTCTAATTGCAAACATTTATATATCGTGTAGTTACCCGTAGTTGATGCAAACATACCGGGAAGCTAAGAGTTTTCTGAAACTCTGCCTGCTCAGCTGTTCCTAGACCATACAACAAACAGAGTAGACAAAAGGTGCATACTTTGTTTTAAAAGATGGAGTGTGTTAATACTGCAGTAAATTGTACAAAGAAAAAAAATCTGTTAGACTAAAAAAAAAATGTGGCAAGCAAGAAAGAATATATTGCTAGGTTTTCAACCTAAGGCATTAATAGACTTTTGACATAGAGAAGTACTCAGGTAGTGGTTGAAGGGTAAGCAAGCAATGGTTCTGGCTCTATTTCGGTAAGTCAGCCCCTGCAAAGCTTTGAGTGAGTCAATAATTCTTTATGCTTTAGTTGTCCTACCTGTAAAATGGGAACAGCTGTTACAGTAGTAACAGTTACCTACCCCAAGAGACTTCCAAGCACATTAAAAAGCACATAGACCCACAGAGTACTACAATTACTGTTATTAGCCAATTGTTCCTAACATTTATACACGCATTCATTAATTTATAGTCCAATTTATTGGCTATGGATAGAGTCTATAGTTGGATCTTATGACCTAAATTAAGTGTTGAATGCATCTAAAGCAATAATGTGACCTGAGCCTTTAAGTTTAATGTGTTTGACAAGAACAAATAAACTGTATACAGAAGGTCGTCGATGCCTTCATATCCTTCTTCTAATTTCAGTAGTAAATATAGGTTGTCAATATATTATAAATCTAACTAATATAGCATTATGTCAAACTCTTTGCTCTGTTCCCTATTTTACCCATCTGTTCGAGAAAATTGCTTCTGGCTCTCCCTTTCCTCCTGTTCTCCTATTATATTATTGTATGGCTCTAAAATTAAGCACTGTTGACTAAGATAATGCACTACAGAAAGCACCACAAAATACTTGCAGAACACATCCCTATGAAACAGCTAAAGACAGACGTGGTAAGATGTAACATGATAAAATGTTTATAGCAAAGGCTTTCCAACAATATAGGCCAACTCCTATCCAGTTGCCCAACAGTATTTTATTTACCGCATGCATTTTTTTCTGACAGGCATGGGTATTGACATTGCTGAAGAAGCCTGAGCACTCAAGCACAATAGTGTACATTTCTAGGTCTTAAAGTTTAGATTACATGCAATTTTCTTATTAGTCACAGCCAAAGTGTCTCAAAGATAATTAACCCAAAACCTGTCTAAATCAATCCAGATCCATTCAAAATAATGCATTCCCATCTCATTACAGAGCCTCCTAATCTATTCAAGCCTTCAAATTTATTCCTGAGAGAAAGATAATGCATGCAGATTCTTACAAAATGGAATATAGCTGTTAGTTTTTGAAACCTTCTTCGTATTATGATCTCATTTACTCTTGCAGCATAAACAAGGTTAGATCTAGGCAATGTATCAAAACTGGTGATTCACTAAATAGGCTCCTTTCCTGACAGTCAACACTGAGTCAATGTCCCAACAGTGGCTCCATTATACGAAACACATTCTCTCGCACACTTTAAAATATAAATTAGAAAGGCTCTAAATGTTTTTAAATAAAGTTTTCTCACTTCAATTCAGTTCCATAAAAATTACTGTAGTTGCAGACAATCAAAAAATTGTTGAAGTTTCAACCTTCTTCTACCGCTCATAGAAAAGAGAGAAAAACACTCAAAACCAGAATGAATGTTTGTACCTTCTTTTATCAAGTGGGTTCTTTGTTAGACAAGTACGAGGTATTTGAGCCTTCAGCACGTTATTACAGGCTATCAAACTCAAGCCAAACTTGTGTGTGCACAAAGGCTGCAAAGAAAGAAAAAGTATCTTGACGGGTTGCCATATAAGACATGTTTTGTTTTGGAAAAGTTACTTCCAGGGAACTCAATGTGCTGGCAAAGGTTCACTTCCCAAGCCTTGCCACGCTGGTTTAATAGAAAGTGCGGTCACATCTGCCCTTCAAATGTAAAATAACCCTTTTGCTTTTTGGTACTTTGCACACATTGGTTTGGCACATAATTCTTCATGTGAAAAGAAGGTATAGGACTTGCTACTTACACGAGGAAGGATCAGTAAAACCACCATCAAAAACCAGTTTTCCGAGCTAACCAGAAATTTAAATGCAACGCTCACCTAGACTTGCCAAAATTATCTACTGACCAAAGCAGGACACATGAATGTATTTACTAACGTTTGCTAGGTACCAGCCAGCTAACGGTATGTGACTAAGTTAAGCTTTTATCTTGTATGACTACTTACATTAGAAGAAACCTGCACTTAAAAATTAAAAACCAGTAAAAACCAGTAAAAACCATTATACTACAGAAAGCAATATAACAAAATCCCAGTTAAACTACAACTCGCATTGACTGCAACGTGTCTGATTCTTACAAAGCAAATGCACATCCTTGATGCCGCCTTTGATTATTTCTGAGTTCAGACCAAAACCTGCATTCTTCTGAGAAAACCACACAAATCAACTTGGCAAAACTGAATTAAAACAACTATTTACATTCACATAGACAAAACTTCACTAAGGTTATTTGAATCAATCAGGCACCCTACATATAAACACATACACCGCAATCAGATGGTAAGATCTTACACAGTCATAATCAGATTTTGTATTATCCTGAAGGAATCAGTTAGATCATCTATGATCTCTCACATCAAATTAAAAAAAAAAAAAAAATCTTCCCTTTGCTCAGGGGGAGTCACTAAAATAATAATTATTTATGTTATAGGAATGAATAGGATGAATTGGGAGTAATGACCCTACTTCAGCAAGACACGTGGGATGCGCTTTACTATAAGCACATGTATAAGCAAAGCCTATTAAACCAAAGGGAATACTCACTCCTGAAGTTAACAACTACCTAAATCATCATCCATTTCTTCCACTTCAAATTCAAGCCCCCTGGAAACAGCCTCACACTGCTTTCAGTGTATCACGGATCAGGCTTTTTTAAGCCACACAGATCCCACCACCCCATGCCTTCACCACACCCTAGTGTGGATGTGATTCGTTCCAGAACAGCACCCATTAGTGGGTGCTCCTGCCTTTCCAAGAAGGCAAGCATCTCCTCGACTTGGACCACCTTGTGTCACACCCTCAAAAAACCCTCTTCTTTATGGAGACCCTCACGTAAATAAATTTTGTTTTAGTAGTAACTAAAACAATCCAGAATCTTTCAGCAAGGGGCAGAACTGGACCCACAGAATTGTGCTTCTCACCTACACAAACTCCTGCTGTGACAATGGTGCTGCCCCACCAGCAGATGTGAGGGGGAAAAAAACAACCACCAGCAGAAAAAAAAAAAAAAAAAAAAAAGGCAAGGTTTAAATACAGCCTTCCTCTCTTTTTTTTTTTCCTTTTTGTTGCCATTGTTGTTGTGTTAAAGACCTTGTAAAAAGTACTTGCAAAGTCAATAAATAATAGAAAAGTTAGATAATGTCAAATTTTGGAACAAGAAGATGCACACTGAAAAGCTCATTGAAATGGAACAGTTGTTTACACTCTGGAGCAGTTTCATACTTTCTGGGCTCCTTCCTTCAGTGTTCTTGATTTCCATGATAATCGCAGAGATATGCCTTAAAGAAAAATGACTTCAGGAGGTACAGTTGCTAGTGGAAATAATCCTGCTTTAACACATGCATTTGAATTCTGTCCATGATCCATTCTCAGCCACAGTAAACATCTCTTGCATTCAGTAGGGTAACAATGCTTGTAAGAAACCAACTGCTTTAATAAGTTAAGGAATAAGAGCTCAAAAACCAGGAATAGTCTTTCATTCAGAACATCTCTGTGAAATCATGAATCAAAGACACAAAGACATACCAAGTTAATTAGATATATGAGGTCACACTGACCATAATATAGTTGGAATGCAAAGGGGAAAACACTCCTCCACCCACCGAAAGCACACTGCCTGTATCTTTTTTTCTGAAGTAATTACCGTTTTTTAAAAAAAAATACTCGGCCTGTAAGGTGCTGAAAGAGGAAACACAACACACCACGATTCCAAACTCTTATTTTTAAAGTTCTGCTAAATTAATTTACATATAAAAAGCATTCAAAACAAAAAGCTCAAGGGCTTAAAATCCGCCTGTGCCTCGCAGTTTGGAACCCTGTGGTACCACTTCCCTTTTCCCTGAAGCATTAATGAAAAACTCGCAGAAGTGCAGGTCCCGAGGCTGACAGCAGCTCCTCACGGACTCCGGCCAGCGAGTACCACATTCCCCACGTCAGCCTCCAAAACAAGGCCAAAAGTAATGGAAAAGCAGCTATTTCGGAGGCCGCCCTCGCACAGGCACGCAGAGGAGGTCTCGCCCCGCTCGGACGCAGGGACCAGAAGCGGAGGTAAGACCTCCACGCACTTCCGTGGCATCTCTGGCAACCACGCTCCAAGTGAAAACACGCAGGAAAAAGTTTATACGTTTAAAACCAGAGCAGTTTGCACAAGGGTTTGTAATCACCGGTCACTCGCAGAGGCGGGGGGAAAACATCTAGGAAAGGGAAGGAGCGGGTGGCAGAGACACCAG
>JMFS01114843.1:0-31770 GCA_000699545.1 Podiceps cristatus
ACTCTCCCCAAGTTTGCTTCTGCTCCGGATAGAGTGACGTGACACAGCTTCTGGGTGAAGATAGGGGCCTGTAGATACGTACACGAGCTGAGGGATACAGTCTGGTTTTGCCCGGTGGTAGACTTACAGCTTTATCTTGAGCTACTTACAGGTGGACCGATGTAAAACAATCAGGTAGTGTGAGGCTGGTGTGTACAAGTCTGGACAAGGTAAGAGTGAAGAATTAAAGGGAAAAAAAAGGTCTTATCAGTTGTTGAGTTTTATAAAATACTGTGTCTCTTGCAGTTCCTTATTTCCACTGTTGTCTATGTGTAATGCATGTTTTTATGCACGTACATATGCACATGTGGATATGCATACAAATTCCTTTTCTATTTTTTTTGGAGAGCAGGAAGTACACAGGAAGGGGTTAACAATACCATAAGTGTCATTAGTAGAGAAGACTTCCCTTCTTGAAACTTTTTCAGAGTTTGTAATGAAAAAAGTTGTGTAAATTACAATTCGAGAGGGGTGATGGAAGATGAATCGTTGTTCTCTGGCACGCTTCTCATCTGTAGTTCTTATGACTCCTCAAAGAAGCTCTATACTTAAAGCACTTATAAAGGATGATGAATTACCTGAAGAATATCTGTGTGAAGCTGTTGGTATTAATTTGTGTATCCTATTTACTAAAAGAAGTTCTTGGCATTCTCAGTCTTTAAATCTTTAAAAAATTAGAGCAAGAGTCTTTGAACATGTCTCAGAGCCATAAGCACTGCTTTCTTGTCTTTTCATTGTCATTTATTTTTTGAGGGCATAGGTAAGTTGCACACCAGAAATGAAATAATTAGCAGTAACATTATATAAACATGTCAATGGGGAAAAATAGCATTTGCAGTTATGTTATGATGTAACATTCAAAGAAAAATGTGACTGCTTTTTGAGCATGTTGGCCGTATGCAGGGCAGCTTTCAGATTTCATACACACCCCCACCCCCAGTGGCTGTAAAGTTATCTGAAACTACAAAAAAACCCAACCAACCAAAACCAAAAAACCCCCACAAAACCAAACAACAAAAAAACCCCATCATAATATTTATGGTAGAAGGTTGAGGAGCTAAGAACTTTCTTTTAGTAATAACTCTATTACGCTCTTTTGGTTTAATAAATGCCTACTAACAAAATAATCTGCTATTTGGTTTAACTGAAAACATGGGGTTGTGTCAGGGTTTGTTTTTTGTGTATGTGGTTGGGGTTTTTTTGTTTTGTTGTTTTTTGTTTTTTCTTTTCCCCTGATACCACTTGCGTCTCTTTTCCAGTGATGAAACACTGGAAAACAAGGATGAAAAATGTTTGCTAAGGTAGAACTGTATCTTCATATGCGTAGATTACTTGTGACTGATTAACTGATGTGGTTTGCTTTCTATGCCCCCCTTTTCTCTTTTGATTGTTGACCTTTATTGCCTAGATACTGAAATTGTGTCAATATATAAATAAATATGAAGAAACAATACAGTTGTGGAAAGATCCAGTGAGTCTTGGCAAAACTAGTTCACTCAGAATAAGTTTCAAGCATCTTTATCGGTTTCTTGCTGTGTGCTTGAGGAAAATGAGTAGTGGCCACTAGAGCTGTTGCTTTGCTTTTACCTCAAAAATTCTTTGCTAACAGATGTGCAATATAGTCACTTAAGGGAATTTTCAAGGGCAGGGAAGAAAGGTAAACATTGGGTTTCAATGGGACACTTCATATGTGTGTCTGAAAGTGTCTTGTACTAGAATCAGGACAATGGTCACTTCTTGAAGTAAAGGGAAAGTTCAGTATTGCTTCGGGGTTGTAATAAGTTGTGTTTCTATCCGTCCCTTTTAAGTGCTTCTAATGTGAGCTTCTTTAAGAATGTGTGTATTTCGTTTATAGGAAATCCACATTTTTCAACGTGCTAACAAAGAGTCAAGCGGCAGCAGAAAATTTTCCTTTCTGTACTATTGATCCAAATGAGAGTCGAGTACCTGTGCCAGATGGCAGATTTGACTTCCTATGCCAGTACCACAAACCTCCAAGGTAACTCAAATTCTTAATTTTTTTTCTTCTGTTAAGCAGCTGGAGTAATATTACTGAACCCAAAGTTTTCATAGAAGTTTAATGCAACTATAATGTCTTAATGTCTTTAAGTTTTTACTGACATCTGTTTTAGAATGTGAAATTATATATGTACCTGGATTATACACACACACGCACACACCCCCCATATGACCTTTGTGGTATGGGAATGAGCCATCTAGGAGCTGCCAGTCATAGCTCAGCACCATTTGGTGCTTGGTATTCCTGTCTTTGAAGGTAGTGTCTCCCAGGTGACTTGGAAGAGTTTTGGAAAATGAACAGTAGTGGACATATCTAACGTGTCATGAGGTTGCTCATTTGTAAAATTTCCATCCTGTATTTTGTATCGTATATGCTGTAGGTAGCCAAACAAATACCTGTCAACATACCTGTGTCCTCATCCTTTTGACAGTAAGCTTTATGGGCAGCCTTTTTCCCCTGACTGACCCTCTCCTTTTTATAGGCTCTGCTACTTGTTACCTGGTAGATTCAGAGGTACTCGTACAATATATCTCTTGCTACTTGTTTCCTTATTCTAGGAGTGTATTAATGTTGTCACATCAATGGTTTTTTGCTATTGACTGTTTCTGTAATCTGCTTTGTATGTGCGGGAACTGGATTTTCCTTGAACAGCAAAACTTAAGGTGTTTTCAGAAAACAGAAACTTAAATAGACGCTTGTGACTTGTTAATTGCAGTTTGCAGTTACTTGCAGAAGTATCTTGGATGAAGTGAGTGTGCATAAATCATAGGGCAAGTTAGCATGCTCCTCTGCTTTTTGTTCAACACCTGGGAATCTTTTCTAGAGCCAGTTCACACTCAGAGTTAAACAGGATTGATGAGTCACTGATCAAAAATCCGTTTGTTAACTTAATTTTCAGGTCCAAATGGGTTGCTCCCATCTGTAATTCCTGTGCACTTTTTAAATACTGAAAAACACATTAATATGGAGCTGTTTGTTTAGGCGGATTGTTATAATATCTTGGGTTTTCTTCTCAAGTGAGTATTAAGCATACTTGTTACTGTATGGATCATAAAACAAAGCTCTGCTGAATTTGAGACAAAACTCTCTGGCTGTTGACTGTACAGAGATAATGGTGTGGCTTTTAAGTTTTGTTAACAAATTTGGTTTAAATTGTAGTGTTATTGCTGCTTTGGCCACGTCAGTAATCTCTTTTCCTTCTCACTTGGCTATGACTGGCTGTTTCTAAATTAACAGTTGAAGTGACAGATTATTACCTCTCCCCTCATCCTGCCTTTGGCAATCTATCCTTGCAAGGAGTGCTAGGATTGTAAATACCTGTATGCATGTTCTCCCACTTGCAAACTCTCTTGGGGGGGGAAAAAAATACCCTTAAATATTAATGAAAAGAGTATGTTTACTGAATCTGTGTTCTGTGAATATGCTGAATATTCACTGGTAATAAGCTGGATATAAATAGTAGATCGGCTTTCATTTGAATGGTCTCTTGACTTTTTTAAGAGAGTATTTGTTACTTGGAATCGATGAATGTGGGGATTAGTGAGTAGCTGTAGCTCCTGAGCTCACTTAAGCTGCTTATATGATTTCAGTATTTCACTATAACAGTAATAAAGTGGTGATAATTGGTGATAATTCAGTAGCACAGTAGACTGAGGTAACTCTCCTTGGGCTGTTTGTGCTTGTCTGTCTGGGACTAACTCAGGAAAAGGCGGCTGTGATCATGAAGATATACAACTGAATTGTAATTTAAATTCCTCAATTTCGCTTGTATAGTCTTGATTTTGTTCTTCATCTTTATGTAATAAGTTCTGTGTTAATTTTCTACTTGTTTGGATTAGTAGATGTAATCAATCTGTGCATGCATAATGTTTTATAAACATTGAGTTCTCTTTAAATTAGACTCTTGTCTAGCCTCAAGATTTTGTCTTGTAAAATCTAAAGCATTCAGGTTTTTATTTCCTGTATGTTACACTCAGTCATGACACAACTGTGGTCATGTTAGGAGGTGGGGGGGGATGAAAAAAAGGGGGACTTTGTCTTAACTTAGAGAATGTATGGCAGACCAAAGCGATCTTGCCTTTGTGCCTGCTGTGGATGAGGGAAGGGAGAGTGGCACTGGGCTGGCGGTTGCTGTCTGTCACATCGAGCTGAGATTGCTGTTGCTACAGGGAGGTGGACTCTCTTGCTGAGAATATTGCTAGTATGATTTGCGGCTCTTCTGCCATCGGAGGAAGAGTTAGGCTCTTCAGGTACTGTTTGTTCCTTGAAGATCTCCAAAAGAAGAAAGCATCAGCTTGGATAGGACTGGTGCGCAGTTACTTGCTAGCCCATGCTGAAAGCTGACTGGTGTTACTTAATTGGAAACGTAAATGTTTGTAAATGAAATCTTGTAGGCAACAATTTAGAGACTTATGTAAACGTAAATCTGTACTTAACTTCTGGCAGCATACTTTAGTCTCCTATAACCTGTGTGTTTTTTCTTTCTGCAGCGGTGGATGATGCATATGACTGTTTACAATAAATACATTCAGTGGTATAGAGTGTACGCAGAAGGCGGGCTCTAAGAACTTCCAGTAAAAACTGCTTTGTTGCTGCCAAATGAATTAGATGAGCAAATTTCCTTGAGCTTTAATGTTACCTATTGCTCGCTTTCTGGTGTGAATGAAATTGTGGATATTAAAAAAAGAAAATACCTTTAATATATTAAAAATAATTCTGAATGCTTGTTATTTTAAGGTCTTAGTTTATATTCTGTTACTAGCTTAATTTATGTATTTAAACTACTTGTGTTGAATTTTATACAATATTAAATGAAAAATATCTGTTACATTGTGCTAACATGTAGCTCTTTCAGAAAAGAAGGACCATTGTCTTTTTATTTTAGAATCATAGAATGGTAGGGTTTGGAAGGGACCTATGGAGGTCCCTAGTCCACCCCCCCTGCTACAGCAGGATCCCCTAAAGCATATTGCACAAGACCAGGCCCAGGTGGGTTTTGAATATCCCTAGAGAAGGAGACCCCACAGCCTCTCTGGGCAGCCTGTGCCAGGGCTCTGTCGCCCTCACAGTAAAGAAGTTTTTTCCTGTGTTTGTATGGAACTTCCCGTGTTCCATCTTGTGCCGCTTGTCCTGTTGCTGGGCACCATGGAAGAGAGTTTTGTTGCATTTTGTTGTTCCCCTAATACAGGCAGTTTCAGGCAAGGTTTCATAGACTAATTATTGAATTAGTTCCAGTTTAGTATTCAGAAGGAGACTCTTATCTTTGGACTGATTCACTTCAGAGGACTCTTTCGAGGCCCTGTAATTGGAATGAGCGCCCCCCAATCTATGAATCAACCAGGTACTGCTAATTCTAAAATGGATAAGAGATGTTCTTCATGTCAGCAGGTAGCTTCTGCCTTGAAAATTGGGACTTGGAAGCCAGAAACAGTTCACCCGTTAATTGCAGTTAATATTTTTAACTGGACATTTTGTGTTTAGAAGTGGTGGGCTGCTTAAACAAGAGAAGAACTGTGCATGTAGCACACCTGAAGAAATTTCAGTAACTTAATAAAAGCTTTAATAAAGTTGTTATTCTTTTTTTTTTTTTTTTTTTTGTTCTAAATTTCATTAAGATGCTGCTTAATCACCTTAACCCCAAAAAATATTTAAGTATGTTAAACTGATGTCATTTGGACAAGTGATTTGTGTCATAACTCACAAATATCTTGAAAGGGTCCAAGTGTAAATACCCACTAGGCTTAGCCTACACGGTCCTGCCTACTACCATAGCTATAGCGTACTGTGCCTGACCAGGAGATGTGTCTCAGTGGTGACATTTCTTTCAAGCCTCAAAGTCATGTTGACTGAGGGAGTGGAGGAAACTGCTATTTCCTTTTTTTTTTTTTTAAAATATTTTGTGTCCCAAATAATCTCTTCACTGCAATTATTTGCATTCTTTCTTCTTTACGTTAAACTACATGATTAACTAGAAGAAATACTGAGGTAGAAGCAATGTAAGCCTAAACTGTGTTTTAACTGTAAATAGGCAGGAATGACTAAAATGTAAGTAGTTTGATTCATTCTTTCTCAAGTTATCAGTATTCATTTAAATCTGTTTGATTGCACTTGTGAGCACGTGCATTGTCTTGCACACGTGTTCACAAAATGCACTGCTTATTGCAACCACAAACATTTCTATATAACTTAAGACTGTTTCTAATCTATTTTGGATGTCCTTTTGAAACTTAAATTTTAAAGCAATCCTGGTTATCTCACAGGAGGATAATACGTGAAGTGCAACTGCCCCTCTTCAGGTCTAGCACTGTCCAGTGTACTGCAGCATCTCTGTCCTTTTTGTCAGCAGATTGCTTTGGTTTTTTATGTTGCATTTTGGATTGTTAAAATTCATGTATTCAGACCCTCGATGCTCAAGCGATGGTTACTGAACTCAATCTGAGTAACTTCCATTGCTGTCTAGGTCATGAAAATAATGTGTAATATTAAATAAAACTTCTCTCAAACTCATTGTAGGACAGCATACTCACATACTTGGTAAAGTTTTGAAATCAAAATTATGTAATCAGTTGGAGGAAAGTACTACTTAGAAACCAGATCAGCAGTGGGACTTTTCGAATGACATCATGTGGTACTTGCTCTAGGTTTAAAAAGAGCATTTATTATGTAAATTAAAACTGCCTGCAATTCCAGAGTGAAACGCAAATAACTTAGCTGGATGTAACTCTGGCATATCAGCATCTGTAAAAGAATCCATTTTTTTTTACAGAAACAACTGAAAATTGGCAAGTAAATCCTGTTAATGTGTTGCTTCCTTTGGTGTTACTGTGTTTGCCCGCTCTTCAGTCAGTTCTGAGCCTGTGCAAATCAACTTGGCTGCGATGCTTGTTCTAGCATTGCAAATGAATAATTTGCCAGCAGTGAATGAAAGACCGTAAGTAGTGGTGACTTGAGCCATCTTTTCTGCCTGGTGAGAGAAGGAAAATTTAATTAGTTGTCTTTTGTTGGTGTAATAACTTACTGAATAGCTTGAGAATGCAGGTATTTGATATATAAGGGACATCAACCATGTGTCTTACTTCACATTGAAATTTAATTAGCAGATTTTTCACTTCTCGTTCATGTGCTATGAAGTTCAAGTCTTATTTATCAGTACCGTGGATAAAATGCTATTAATGAAATTGTTCTTGCATAGGAATGACCAGGTTTCATCTGCAGTAACTACTGACTCTGAAGCAGACTCCCTTAATTAGCCTGTGAGGTATTTTGCTTATGTTGGTCAAAACTGCTTGCAGAAGCTGTAATAGGGAGTACGGACTCCTGGAGGAGGGAAGGACTGTGACTTCTGTTTGGAAATGAGCCAAAAATAGCAGTGAGGACAGCCAGAGTTGAATGGCTTTCTATGAAGTTGTCACAAGATGCGTATTCTCCTTCTGTGTTGCTACTTTTACTTCAGGTCATTGGTGAACTCTTAACAGTTGACTTCTACTTAAGTTATATGAATTTTCTGGAAGGTAGAAAAGCTTCCCTTTTCTAACAGATTTCAAATAACAGCTTTTAAAAGCAGGGGAACCTGTGCTGGAACCAGGAGATAAGTAGCATGTGTGGCTTTACTGAAAAGAAAAGGGGAGCCGGACATTTTACTGTAATACTGAACAATCTGGCCTTTTTGGTATGTGGCACCTAGGATCAGGTAGAGTTTGAGTTGAGAAAAGCTTCTTGAACTATTCAAGAAATGAATAAAAAGTGAGTGTGTTATGGGAATTATCAACTAGGCTTACTGCTGCATTTTGAACTTAGTTGAAGCTGTCATGTGGCTTTCCAGCATCTACTGGTGGATGTGAGATTTCAGTAAACTGTAGCAAATGCTGCGGAGAAGTTATTGGGGTATTGTTTTCATTGGAGAAGAGAGACAGTGGAAACAGCATTTTGGGTAGGATGTTTCAGTCTAAGTCAAAGCTCAGGTGTACGTTGGCCTGTGAGGTTTCTCAACTAAACAATTACTTATGGAAACTTGAGAAATAAATGTATGCCTCTTCCTCTCAAATTCTGGAAAAAATAACGTGCACAACAACTTGCAGATACCATATGTGTGTGTATTTTTAAAAGAAAAAAGGTAACTGGTTGCATTGTACTTTTCAGTACTACTGTACTGAACAGACAAATCTGGTGAAGAAACTCTTCTCACCTGTTTAAATAACTGTTTTGTATAGAAGTTTGAAACAAAGTTGGTGAGAAGCAGACCTCCTTGCCTGCAAGTCTCTTACTCCTGAATAAATACCCTAACCGCTGGGCTACAAAACTGTATTTTCTTTGGCCCAGTGAGTCTTGTGCTCTTTGTTGTGCAGAGCTTGTATAGCGAAGGTAGTATGCTAACACAAACCCACTGCTGCTGTATTTCTAAGTGAGGATGCTTAAAATATAGAGATACTTCTGAATTTGGTGATCTGTTTTATATTATAAATTCCTGTGACATGCTTTATGGTAGATTGTCGTTGCACTGGTTTGTACAAATGATCAGTTGATGCCACCTGTTCCTGATGATCATTTGAGGCTCAGTGACATTATGCTAATGCTGACTAACGAATCTTAAGAAATGGAAATTAATCTGTTTAGAGGAGGGGAGAAGAAAAAAAAAAAGAACAATCTGGTTAAGTCTTCAACATCTAAAAGAACTAAAACACAGTTGAGATAGGTATATGGTACTTTTCCCCCATTCTTTGCAGTGTTTTCTGTTTGTTTAGTTTCATAATGCTTACTCCTTGTCCTTCAAAGCATAGGCAAGTATGACTAGTTTGTGCTTTTTTCTGCTTTCCTCTATGTTCATCTTTCTGTGATGAAATAGAGATTTAGGCTTAGGAAAGAGACTGCCGAGAATGGGAATGGTTTTATTTTGCTTGGAATGTTAGCTTTGTGGTACCCAAGGTGAAGGTGAGAAAACATCCTGGAAACCCAGGATATTCCTCTTCAAAGGTCTCTTGGTCTTATTAGTCAATTGTGGAATAAAAGTGCTGGATTTTTCTTTCAATTGTTTAGTAAATGAGGTTGATTCTGGTGATAGAGAGGGCATCTGCATGTAAAGGCATCTGTCTTGCTGTAATGTGGCATCTTTGTAGTGAAAGTGTGAAGAATTCTGATGGCTGGCCAGGAAGTTAATCCTACCAGGATGATGAGAGGGGAGCATGGAAGGAGAACATTTCTACCACCACCTTTGTTTTTCTTAAAACACAGTTTAAAATGACAATGGAGAAGTGCTTTAAAGAGTGGTGGTTTTCTACCTTGCTATTGACTTAGTTATGTGTCAAAAAGCAAGGAATTATAACAATTCTAACTGGGAAGTTGCTGCTGTTTCTTCTGAGGTGGGGTATGTATTAGCTTTGTGGTTCTGTCAGGTGAAAGGAATTATTGGGTTAATGCATTAATGGAGTTACTGATTTCTGTCTTCAGAATGTGCATTACTTTTGGTAGTGTGTTAAACTTAAGGATTTTCTATTTCCATTTAAGTTTGTGTACCGGTAGCTAAAAAAAAATAGTTTACTCATAAAACCATAGGGGGACAAAAATGTTTTCAAAGTTTGTTTGCTTCAGCGTGTACTTACATTCATGTTCTTTCTACTGCATGCAACAGCATTAACTTGCAGTACACAACATCTGTCTTCCCAAGGATGGGACTTTCTTTCCATGGGCCTAGTGAAGTTTAAAAGTCAACATATTATGTACCCAAATTTAAGTAACTCATGCTATGTTGTAAATATATTCTTGTGATTTTTTTTGTTAAACTTTCCCTTCTGGGTATTGTGTTCTATTCATGCTTGTTTCTAGGCACACTACAAAGGTATTGATGACATGAAATGTGTTATTAAGTTCCTAATTTATTACACCTGACAGGTTTAGTTATGCATTGAACTTCATCTTGGTAAAGAAAAATATTTTGTCCAGATCTTGTATTGTGAAATGTACTTGAAAGAAATATTTTTTATTGGGAGATGTTAGAGGAAGATTGAAAACAAACCCAGGATAAGATCTTTTGCTTTTAGGTCACCCCACTTCCAGAAATATTGACGTTGCATACTAAGACAGACTCTAATGGATCATCTCTTACCAAACTTCTTATTTTAAATGAGGCAGGGCATCTGCTAATACTCAACTATGTGTTGTGTTATTTGCAGTCAAATGGAAGTGGGATAGCACTAAAAAAAAAGTTGAAAACTTGTTCTACCTAAGCCCATTGCGCTGAGCAGAGACAATGATCCATAGATTTCCGTAACTACAGCGTTTTCTGTCTGGGCCATAGCGGTCATGCTGTTAAATATTTCGATATTTGACAAATCAAATATATTTATCAGTAAGCTGTCACACTAATAAAAATAAAGCTTAGTTTGGACAGTGGACAATAAAGACTTCAGAAGTGTAATGCTGTTCAGAGGAGGTTTCTGTATAGGGTTGGCTAGGAGGTCACTGGCTATGTCATCCCTCACTCATTCGCACCTCTGTGCTAGCTTCCGTCTGTGAGCAGCACTGCAGTGGTAGGGCTTTGGAAAAGACATCTTAACGTAGACTATGGAATTTATATCTTTAGATTTGAATCTCATATTGAAGAACACTTGCCATAAAAGAGAGCTTTTCACTGCTTTACAAATTAGTGTTGTATGCTCATGCATACTTCATAGCATAAGTCACATGCTTCTTATCGTTATTAAAGCTATGGATTTGGATGTTTTCCGTTATACTTTCAGTAGAATAGTGAAGTGTTGTTGTTAGCATAGCACTAATTTAGCATAGTGAGAATGAAATATAATGGTGATAATTTAAAGTGTTTAATGGAAATTAAATAGTGTTCCAGTTATTTATTTTGAAGCAATCAAGTTGGAGATCTTGATGACTATGCTGAGCAGTTTCTGCCCTTTTGCAAGCGAGGAATTTGCAGAATTTCAGTGTGGTTCTGCCTGTGCCACTGTTTATAATGGTGTTGTCATTTGCATTGACCACATGAAGGTGCTTGTAGCCAACACCTTATCACAAAGTTTTAGTGTTTTTCCTGACTCATCTGGATTTTGAGAAGTAATTTGGCTTAGAACATACCCCATTCAGTTACTTGCTCATTTTAAAACAATTTGAGAATCTGCAGAGGACAAAAGGCTTTCAATTTATAAATTGCCATATGCATGTCCCATAGGTCTAAGAGCTTGCCTTTTTTTTTTTTTTTTTTTTTTTTGTAAGCTACTTTGAACTTCATGACTATTCTGTTGTTGCTATATAAAATGTCTGCTAACCTGTTGTTAACTATGGTGGAAAACATCACTGCTGTTTACATTATAATGCCAGGCTTCATCTTAACTTATTTTCTGTTTTCTCTCAAACCGTTTGCATAACTGCTAGCTTTACTCACTGCTAGTTTTAATCACCACTGTATTAAAAAAAAATGCCCTTGTCTTCTGAGAAAGTCGCTTAACTTACTGAAATAAACAATAACCTTAAAGGTGTGTGATGGCCATTTATGTGTTTTATCCCTCTAAGACTGTGAAAACTACTGATTACAGATGACTGACTTCTAGCGTTGCAGACCTGGTTGATTATTCATATAGTTGTCAGTATGATTCAACACTTAAACTAGTTTACTTCATTTTACATTAATGTAAATTAATTCAGAGAAGTGAAATAATGCTTGATGTTTTACATAGGAGGGGAGAATCTTGTCTTTTATACATTGCATGTTAAATAAGGAAGAAAACTACTGCCATGTCTAACTTGTTCTAGAAAAAAGAAATGTTGGATTTTCATGTTCTGAATTTATTTCTGTGCCAGAAGTTTTGGTTAATATGCTTCAGTAATGGAACTTTGAACTTTTACATTTCAGCAAAATTCCAGCATTTCTGAACGTGGTGGATATTGCTGGCCTTGTAAAAGGAGCCCACACCGGCCAAGGCTTAGGAAATTCCTTCTTGTCTCATATTAACGCCTGTGATGGAATCTTTCATCTGATGCGTATGTAAACTTATTTATATGTTCTCTCTATATCTTAAGGACAGCATTGTTATACTCCAACAACTGTGGAACAAATACCTATTCAGTTCAAAATAATCAGGTTTTGGGTTTTTTGAGCCAAGAAAATCCCTATCCTCTGCTATAAAACGGATCCATCTTTCTTCGTTGGTGCTGTGCTGAAGCCATAAAAAGGAACTGGGTTTTTGGAAGTCTGCAGTAATGGTTTGTTGTTTTCTTTTGCCAGCAATGCATGGCAATTGATTTGTTTTATTTTATAAAGGGGGAGAAGTGGAATGTGATAACAGAAGGCTGAAATGGAAGTAGAAAATGAAAATATGGAGTTAGTAGCAGACTCTGGGATTCTGTTCCTCACAGGGCAAGCTTCACTTCTTTCCTTTACCTGATTTCTGTATTAAGTCTTGAACACCCCCCCCCGCCCCGCCCCAATTCTGTATTCTGAACATTTCTCAGTTAGACCGAAGGCTTTGATTATCTCTTTCATCACCTATTACCACAGTACAGAACTGACCTTTAAAGTCACATTAACAGCAGTTATGAACTTGGCACTTAAACTTGTTGAAAGGGTATGCTGGTTTGTAGTACACTTTGAGTGTTGAAAAAGGCTTCTGGTCTGAAAAGATCAAGTTTAATAATGTTTGTGCAGATTTGAGGAAACTGGGCACCTTTATTGCTGTCTTCTGGTTGTCCATTATTGTACAGTGACTATAGGACAAAATAAAAAAAAAACCCACAACTTTTTATTTGATGATTGGAGCAATTTTATTTTTTTTTGTGGCCAGGGTGTTTCTAAAACAAAACCCAAAGGCATGGAATATTACTGTATTATGGTACTGGTTTAGATGCTTAGAACCTGTGTTCCCATGAGCTTGTTTCTTGAAGCCATTTATACAGAGCAGTGAACTGATGTGCCTCTACAGTTTGCATGCTTGGTGAATAGGTAAGTATGCTACCTCAGTCAAATGTGATTTATTATGCATCAGGAATACGTAGTCACCGATTTGGTGCAGAGTGCTGGTCTCTTGTTTACAATCAAGTGAGACAAACTTTGTGGGGAAAGGTATTATGTTCTTAGGCTTATACGGTAGAAAAACAGGACGTGCTTTTGGTAACATTGTCCTTTTTCAAGGTTTTCTAGTACCTGGAAACCATCTATAATTGTGCGTGTGTGGAGGATTACCTCTTCTTGGAAAACTTGGCTTTACTTGTATTTTATATCTAGAACTACTATTTTCTGTTAAAGTTGTTTGACACATGCTCTCAGTAGAAAACTATGGGCTACTGATTGTAGCTAAACAGTTAATAGTATTTAAACCAAAGATATTTTGAAAAGGTGAGGCCAGATCCTTACTGGGTAGAGTGAAGTAAGTCTTTTGAACTTGTGCGTCATTTTAGGAACTAGTTCAATATGCGAAGACTACTAACACAGCCTTCACATGTAGTATATATACTATACATTGGTATATTTTAAGTATTTGTAACTACCCAAGAACCATTGCTACAGTATCCCTAGAAAAAAGGGGGGGATCAATTTCCCCAAATCCGTTGCTATCCTGGAATTATAATTACTGTTTTGCCGGGTGTCAATTGAGAACAAATGATAAACTCTTTATACTTGCTCTGTTTTGATACTTGCATCATAAATGCTCATTAAGAACAGTTTGATGTAACAGCCAGTGGAGAAGATCTATATGTTGAATAATCCTAAGGATTTGTTTCGGGTAGCTATCATAAGGGTTAACACCATTTGTATTTTTCTTTGGGGACTGAAAGAGGAGAGAGACTATTGTTGTGGGCTTTTAAACCATTCTGATACTTACTTGGTATTAACATCTATTTCTTCTAATCTGGTCTTGCATTTACTTGTTATGTGTTTCAGTTTCTCTCAAGGATTCTGAAACGTAATGGTTGTGAAATGCTTGTTGCTGTCTGTCTTCTTGGGGAGCAAAAAAGATAATGGAATCACTTTTTAAATAGCACTCTTTCAACTGCCTCTTATGCTGCTCTTCCTAGATGTTTTAGCTAGAACACCAGCTAGTGATGAACTGAAGTAGAATTTCTGTGTGTTGATTGCCCAACAAACAAAGATCTTACCAAATATTACTTATGGATAATAATAATAAAAAAATCTAATGCAAAATTGTGTGGTTGACAGATGTAAAACTACCTCCCCCCCAAGTGCATATTAGTTCTACTTTTTTCCTCACAATGCTGTAATAATGACGATTTGGCACTAAAAGCTAGTAATAGCCCTTTAGTAAATTTTAAAAAAAAAAATCTATTGGTTACACAGCACAAACTCTAGTTAAAACCTATAACTCATGGAAACTTTCAGCATACCATGTCAACTTACAAATATGTATAAATATTTTTTATATACTATAGTGTTTTTACACCCACCCACATGTCAAAATTATTTCCAATCTAAAAATCCCTTTTTATGAGTCTGTGGCATACCTGGAGTTTGTACTGTTCCTATCAGATTCTAGAAACTACCAAGCTTTATTTGTAAATCCTTAAACTTTCCAGATCCTGAGAAGATGAAGCTGCTTTGTTGCCCTTTACCAGGGTTTGGTCCAAGTTCTTAATGGACTATGTGTCTTTAGGAACCAGTGCCCTGAGACTGGCCATCAGTTTTCAGCCTGGCAGGTAGGCACTGGATCTCTACAGTCGTGTAGAAGCTGACTTAAAAGGAACCCAGACAGGCTGCTCCTATTAAATGGGAAAAGGCAATGCACTGGAAGGTGAGGCTTTGTATGCCAGCAAGCTGGAAAGGAGGTGCTGCTGAAGATGAAGAGGAGAATGATAAAATCTCCTTAAGAGGAAATGCATTATGAAGTGATCTGGGGACGGTGCTTTTTCAAAGCTTGAAAAACTTGGCATTTGTTTTCATTAAGGTTTTGAGTTGATCTGGGAGCAGTTTTCACACGTGAGCACTGAGGCTGTTGCTCCCTGTCTTTGTGCCGTTGCAGTGCCCTACTGCTGCCCATGTTAACGGCCAGCTTTTTAAGTGAAGCAGAGCCCTTCAGAGAACTGGTCGTACTTCTGGGTGCCAGGCAGAAAGTCATCAGCAGATCATTGTTTATGCTGTAGACTTCAAGGTCTGTATGCCTGAATATGTTGAAGAAAGGCTTGTTAGGATTTGACCTAACTTGGTTCTGTTGGTATTTTTGCAAAAAGCGGTTTGAGAATTGACTCACTCAAGTTGTATTAGTTAAGGTTACAATAGGTGAGGAAGTGGCTAGGTAGGATTGGAGAGCTTTTGTTGAGTGTGACGAGCCAGACTTTGGGAGGTACTTTATAGTCCCAGGCTAAAGGTTTTGACCCTGTTTTCTTTATTCATTGAGAATGTATTGAACTGTGTTTCCTTGAGGACAAAAGGTTTGTGTTTAGGTTTTTTTAGCTGCCATACTGGAATTCACTGTTCTTACCTCTTTGATATGAGATGGTTTTTTGAAGGAGGTTGTTGCCTATCAGTTTATCCACCGCAGGGCACGTTAGGTGAGCTGCAGCTCTAGTACTCTCAAAGTAATTATAATTACGTTTCTGTTGGAACTGTGGAAGTTCTCTGTGGTGTTTACCTAGACTATTTCTTTCATGGCATAAAGCTGAGGAGAAACAAGATTTATTTCTGTCTGGCTGATTCTCAACTTTCCTTACTTCATTTAAAAAAATGAGTATTCCCACCTTGAAAGGGTGGTAGATTTTCAGCCTTCAAATTTCCATATCCTAGATACACTGTTACTGTCCTTGAGAGACACAGTGTTCATTAAATCAATGAAAACATTGGTTTTATGCCTAAGGTATACTTTAGATGTAGCAAAAGAAACATCAACAATGTATGAGAACAGCAGGTAGTCAGGTAACAGGACAAGTAAAAGTGTATTGAGCACCACTGTCTTTGTGATTAGTAATGGTATAAAGTAGATTCTCTTAGTTCAGCAAACAAGGTAAGTTTTCCTGTACAGAATAGAGCGATACATTCTTGGGTTTTGATACTTCCTATAGAATGTGTTTTGTTTTTTTTTTTTAATTAAAGTGCACAAACTGAAAATGAGTTACTGATACTTAAAATGAACTATTTAATCTCATACACTTTTTTTTTTTTAATATTTCAGAGGTCTTCCTACTTTCTTAGGGGTAAGCGTATATTTTATTTTTGGCCAAGTCCAATTATGAAAACAACAAACAGATATACTTGCTTACTTATTGTCTGAGTGAATGCTGAATTTAATTTTAAAACAGCATCACTACTGTAGTAACCTGACACATGCTTTAAAATAGTTTCAATTTCGTTTATCTTCTGAGTTTTGCTGTTTAGTTTGAAACATTTCTGATAGTTCAATTTCCCATGTTTCAAGTGTATTACAGTTGTAACTGAGGCAGCAATGTTTTCGTGGTGGCAGAAGGCAGCCTGTTTGAAGATTGTAAGTGTTTCTTCCCGAGTTGTATGGCTTTAACCACCTTTCAACTTTTATGGCAGATCAGTCACAAGTACTTGTACAAAATTACTTTTCTTTGTATGGTGGACTAAAAGTGGCAACTTTGTTGCAAGTGTAAATTTACAAATTAGTCTTAAATAATGCTTCAGTGAAGAAAATGGTAGATGTCAGTATTTAGTCCCTGGTATTCCCTTTTGAGTTTTTGAGTGTACTAGATGTTAAACAGCCAGAGATGTTCATGTTTTTAAGTTTCTCTTCCCACTGGTACCCCACCAGCCTGATTTTCTATAAAATGTTCCACGTTTTTATCATATTTTTAGTTTCTTTAGTGAAATCCAGTCTTTCTCCTCAGAGTTACATAAGTTGGAAAGAAATTTGTCTGTATAAGTAGTGTGCTATCAAATGCTCCTTTTTAATAACTAAAACCACTTAGGGTTCAATGAGCTCACCTGCATGCCATTGCCCGGTCTTCCAGTCCTGTAGAGGAATGTGCAAGCTGCCTGCAGTGACATGACGGTGGGGGAGGCAGGTAGGGGTGGGGAGCTCCTGCTTTGCTCCTCTGCCTGGAACTGCTCTGACTCCACATCAGAGGAGCTGGAGCTGTGGTTTAGGGTCAGGATTGGGAGTTTGGTAACTGATAATCTGTGAAATGTCATTCTTTGTGACAAGAGCGAAAGAACCATGAAGCTAGGTAAACATCCCCTGCAGTCTTACGGAAGTGACGAGTGTGATCAATATGAATTGGTTCCAAAAAAGCTTTGATTGCTTTTACTGCAGTTTTACATCTGTTATAACTGGAAAAGTTTAGTACACCCCCTGGTTCTGCCTTCTTCAAGCTTTTAGGTAACTTCTAAACCAATTTGCCATCATTTAAAACTTGGATAGATACGAGTCATGTAAGCTGAGTGTAGTTGGTTCTTGTTTGAGATAAATGCTAATCAAAACAGAGTTTGACAATATTTGTACTGTTTTTTGCTCAGCATTTAAAATCAAATTGACTTGGCTTTATTTTTTTTATCATGAGGATTATTGGGAACTCACAGTGATAACAGCTAAAAAACTAAAAAAGATGCATCTTCTGCCTTTTTTTTTTTTACTTTCTATAAAAATGTATTTTTTGTATACAGATGCTAATAATTCTGTAGCTTTTATATACTTGAGGCCCAATGTATTTTTTAACATGTTCTCTAAGAAGAAATCATACCTGCTGAATGCTGCTCGTGGAAGCTGACTGCTACAGAGAGCAGGCATATGATGATATCACTTAGCCACACTCCACTGCACTAGTGTTTCAGTGAACAAAGTATGAGTCGCATCTCATCTCTTCAGCACATGTATTCTGTGCACTGGGAATCATAGTGGCTCTGTTTATGCAGCTGTAGCTCAGTTGTGTCACTTCTAAAAATCTGAAGCTGTTTTTTCATCTTTAGAATGTGTCAAAATTCACCTAGAAATGATGTAAACATAGCCATCTTACAAAATTTGGCCTTCAACATATTTTGGTTCAGTTTTTTGAAGATGCTTTGTTTTGTTTTATATTATTAAATGTAATTGCCAGCTGTTGAAAAAAGTTAGGGTTCCTTGTTTACAGACCTTTCACTGCTAAGCTACCAAAGTTTGTGAATGGTTTGCATGTATTAAACTTGTTGGTGTATCAAGATGTATTCTGTTTGCTATTGAGTAGATAATAGTTCTTATTGAGATTTTTCTCTTCCTTCTTTTTTGTTGTTAGAGTAAATTGATGTTTATTAAAATATTTGGAGTACTTCACAGTTCATCTAAACTTCCAGTTAGCTTTCAGTGAATTTTCCACATTAAACCCCAAAATTGTAAAAGCTTTCAAATTAAAGTGGCAGTTGCGGCTGTGTGAAACATTTTATTAACTAATGCTTATTTTTTGGGTGTCTGTCTTATAATATTGTAAAGTGTTTTGATTCTGGGTAATGCCTTGCATAGGAGACTTTTTTTAGTCATAAAGTTGTGGAAAATGACATTCCTTCTACCCCTTTTAGCAAAATCATCACCAAAACTGAAATATTTTTGATTAGTGAGACTGTTTTTGCATTGTATGTTGCAATTTCAGAATATCACTTCACAAAAATTTTGTCTAGGGGTATTTCATTTTAGGCCATGTGTTACCTGTCTTTGAATTTTACCTCTCAGCATTCTGGTACTAAGCTCACTACCTTGAAAGGGAGGGGAGACTAGTAAAAATATTCCCAGAGATGCATACAAATTTGCTTATCATTATCTTTTCCTCATATGAAAAGAAAATGTTTTTGTTGCAGGAGACAAGGATTTTTCAAAGGCTGCTTAGCTTTATTTTACTTCAGACCTTTTGTTTGTGTAGATGATATGAGCAGGAGCAGTGGGGTGCTAGATTTCTCCTCTCCTGCTTACAGTGGTTTTACACCTGCAAGCAGAAACAGAATGCACGTGTAACAACCACTAACTGAATCTAATCAGGGCTTTGCAACCCTCTTGATACTCTACCACATTCCGTGTGGAAATGAACGACTGGGGAAAGGGCTTTCTGAAAACAGATGAAGTTAAGTTCTGAAGCAAACAACAGTGTTGTGTAGAGGAATTCTACATGCATACAAATCTTCCTTCCCCTTCTAAATAATGTGAAGCAGCCCAAACGTGCTTCCTGTTATTAAAATGTGAGGTTTTTTGGTGTTTGGTGGTTTTTCTTGTTGTTGTTTTGGTGGTTTTTTTTGGTGGTGTGTTTTTCTTGTGTGTGTTGGGTTTTTTCTTCTGGGCACAGAAGTCAGTTGTGGGGGAAGAAAAAAACAAACAAAAAACTCCAAACAAAACATACCACAAAATGGCCAATAAAAGAGAGATTGGAAGAGGCAATGAGTCATGGAAGACTGATCGAGGCAGTACTTGAAAATAAAGAAAATGCATGCAGTTGTCATTAATGTCATGTACAAGCCTTGAGCCACCTTGGACAGCTAGTGCTGTTGCATTCTTCTCGCTGTATCCAAGGATGGAAGCACAGCTGTCTTTTTGCTTCGAAACAATATTGATAGAAAGAAGCAGCAGACATACAGACATCTGCTCAAAGAAGCTTCTTGTGAAATAACCATGTATGATTGGAGTAAGCGTTTGTGCCACATCAAGCAGCGGAGCCAGTGGATGTAAGTGAAGCTGGGAGTAGATTAGGGGTAAGACCAGGCATCCTATTGTGTGTTATAATGGCTGTTATCTTTCTCATGTGCCTGCTCTTCAATACAGTGATATGGGATGAGGCCCTAGGATGGAGGCTGGTGCTGCAAAGCAGTTGTCTGACAACTGTTGTAGAAGCATCTGAAGAGCAGAAAAGAACCTGTTTTGGATAGCAGTATGTTATGGACCAAAATGTTGATAGTTGAACTAACGAACCAAGATGGGATTCTTGTGAATCCTCTGATGTGCAGCTTCAACTAATGCTACCACTAAACCTAAATCTGCAAGAGAGGGAGGCATTTCGTATGCCCACATCCTGTTCAATAGTTGATCCTGCACTAGCACCGATCTAGCTTAATTTGGCCAGATGTGGAAAACATTTAACTGATCAGATTTTTTGCTTAGGAAAATAAGATTAATACAGGAAGGGTAATAACCTCCTAAGCTAAGCTATTGCAGAGGAATTTTGCAAGACCTGTTGTTGTTCCTACTTGAGCTTAATACTAGTGTCTCTGAGATGTAAATCGTCATATTGTAAAATCACCCTAATCTCCTCTTTTGCTTTGGTTTTTTGGTTTGGTGTGGTTGTTTGGGTTTTTTTTGCTGGTGTTTCTTTACTTTTGGTGTGCCTATATGAACAAAATGTATGGTTTTGTATCTCAAAACTGTTTGCAGTATGCCGTTTGCAGCTTTGTCTCCCACAGGGGAGTGAATTTGTTTTCCTAGGCACATGGGTGCAGATTGTGGAAAAGGTGCTGGAAAACTGTCAGCACTCTGGTGAGTTAGCCTTCGTCTTTGTTGCTCAGTAAATTACATCGCCAGACTGGGTGAATGTGATACCTGAGCTTTAATCTGTATGCCTCTCAGGCCAGGTAAGTACAGTTTAAAGCACAAATGAACTTAGATAAGCGTTTAAATAGGTTTTATTCTTAAAATTGTCATAAGTAATTGTTATTCTGAGAGATGAGTAAGCCTGCTCAAATATGTGGGTATGAGGAGGAAAAACATTGCAGAGTGGTATCATTTTAATCCCTGATGATTAAATAAATGTCTCTCAAGGATATACTTTACTTCTTCAGAAAGAGTAAGGTGAGAGCTATGAATGTTCAAATGTTTTTGTTACTAATCAAAAACTCCAAAGTTTGTTTTACTTTGAGGTTGCTTCTTGATGTCACAAGTTGAAAACTGATTGTATAGTATCTAGGAGGTTTCTCTTCAGTCTCAAATATTGTAAGGTCTAATTTTAGTTAATTCCTTATGCTCATTGTGAAGGAAAATTATTTTTCTTGCATTCTTCTCTACCCTTTATCGTAGTTTGATAATAGTAGAAATGTAAGTTTCACGCTAACTGAAGTTACAACGGATTTTGGAGCTCACTTTGTCATTCATCTTTAAGCTCATATCCCGTGTCTCTCTATATCCAGTTTCTTTTTCTTATCAGAACAGATGAAAACATAAAAATTTCTTGTCTAAAGGCCACCACCCTTGCTAGAGTAGCAGCATCTAATACCATTCTATTTATAGATGGAACTTGTTAAGTTTCCTCAGCAGGGACTTAAAGCTATGACCTCGTAGGCCAGAAACAGGAGAGCTACCTACTGAGCTACAAGGGCAATCTCTCAATTCTAAAGAATACATAGAAAATTTCTAATATACTGTACTGTGAGTCATAAAGTACTTGACCAGTAAACCGCCCCTCCCCTGAGAATAAAGACCAGGCAGGTTATCTTTACTGAGTCATTGCTATTATTTGACCTGCAACTACTTTTATTATAGTTCTGTGTGTCATATGGCAGTGTATAATTGTTATTTAGGCAATACAGGTGAGACTTAAGTTTTTCTCTGCAATACTGTAAAGAAATTATCAATATGCGACAGTGTTAGAGGGTAATTTTGAAACGTTTACTTGCTTAAGTGGGTGTCTTTACTGATGGTGTAGGGTATCCTGGCTTTAAGACAGTGATAGTTTAATCCTTCGTAAGTAATTTCTTCTTTGCTGTGCCATGGACTTTCTTGAAAACTTGAAAGGAAAGATACTGCAGTGGTTTGTGGTTGTGGGGTTTTTTTGGGTTTTTTTGGGGGGGTGTGTGTTTTGTTTTTTTCTTCTTCTTCTCCTGGTTGTAATATGAAACGTGAAAGCTTTTTTCCTTTGGTTGGAGGAAGACTACTTCAGAAAAGGTAAAACAAATATTTCTTTCCAAGAATTTGGGAACAGAAAAAGATAAGTGGCTGGCTGTTTTGTCAGCATCACTTTTAATTAGCTGTAGCGATTATGTCAGAATGGTGAGTGGTCTGCAGACTGAAAATATAGCTTTCCTTTCAGAAAATTGCTTTCTCAAAAGTGCATTCCTCAAAAGAGACAGCAGGGAGTTAGTTTGGTGGTGGTTTTTTGTTTGTTTGTTTTTAATGCAGAGTTTTAATGAAAACTTTGAAATATACTCTTAGAAGCATTCTCTGTTTTCTAATATTTATGTAGATGGCCATGCTCCCTAATGCAGCTGAGTGCATAGACCTGTATTGGGTTTGGAAATAGCAGTTTCCTGTTGGCGCTCAGTGGCTCTTCATCACTGTCCCTCATCGCTCCAGGGTTGAGTATGGCAAGCGAGTATCTTAATAGAAAATGAGCTGATTTAATTATTGCTGAGGCTAATGTGAAATTAGGTGACTTCATATTAAAATAGACAAGGAATACTCTCAAAAGTGATTGATGTGAGTCATCTGGAGTGGTGGTCTCCAAGTGCGGGCATCCAACGCTTTGGCTCCTGCTAGACATACAAATAGTGCCTTGAGGCAGGAGACCAAGTTAGTCTGAAGTTTTTTCCTCTTCCTCCCTTTAAATAGGAACAAAAGTCTAAGAATTTAAAGTAAAAAACCTGGAATGACAGTAATCTAGTTGAAAAAGGGATAAAGTGTATTTGAAGCACTTGTGAAGATCAGTGGTGAGCACTGAGTGCTTTTTTGTACTGGCTTATTTTATCAAAAAAACCCTTTGTGATATCATGAGTTTGTGTTCAGTTTGTATCCCTAAAACAAATGTGTGCACATCATTGGACATGTGTTCATTGTATTTACATTTAAAGTAAGCTTTATGCTCGCAAGTTATTTTGAATACACTTTCTGCTCTGCTAGATCTTGTGGCCCTCAAAATGTATGAATTAAATCTTCCCTAATTGTCTGAATTTCTTATATTGGTATTTCTGTGATGGACACATGTGATACTGCTGTGTACTGAACAGTGGAGTAAATACTGCACAAGACCAGGGGAAAGCTGGCTCTGCATTTCTTATTCTAAGTTACTTATCCTAGACAAACTAAACAAGTCTCCTAGCTTAGTAACGATATGTAATTGTAAGACTTAATTAAAATATGACTCCTTTTTTGTGTGTGTCAAGCAAATCTGTCTGAGATCCTTGGGGTGTCCCTTTAGAGTGTTTCCTTTTTCTTTGCCTATAGTCCCATGAGTGATTAAAAGTAACTGTCAGCAGTTACTGCACATTAGAAAGCCAGAGCTTATCTGCCTGTACTAAAGGAACTGCTTTGGGAGTCACACCCGAGCAACAGCTCTGTTCAGTAATCCAATTCAGATGCAACCTTTTGCAGCCTATGACACTGTTTAATAAACTGACAGAAAAATTTTTGGTTCAGTTTTCTTTCAGAATTGCTATTTATTGAAGGAGTCCTGGTTTCCACAGTGTTATACTTTGTGTCTAACTTGTACACTGGATAAGTATGTCTTTTGGTAGCTGAAGCAGCTCCGTACTCTTAACACCTTTTCTGATCTATATGCTGCCACTTTCTCCCATGCTGTTGGAACCGATTGTAGAACCATGTAGTAAAAGAGCTTTTGGTTTTTAAAAATAACCATATTCTCCGTGCTGGGTTATTTTAAAAATAGGTCATTTCTCTAATGAGATTTAACAGGCAATACAGCAAACAGTTGTGCTGTTCTAGCTGAGGGAGAATTAAGCTGATTCAGTAAGTTGAAAAATGTTTGTAAAAAGGCAGCCATAAGAAATACATGATGCATATTGCACACCCCCCCCCCCCCCTTTTTTTTTTTTTTTCTTTCCCCCTTCCTAGTCTGTAAGGCTTAGAGGTGTTTTCTTTTAAACCTTGCATGTTGTCCACTGGAGTCTGAGGAAAACTGACTTTTTGATGACCGTTATGTATGATGATGTTAGCGAGATGTTAGGTTTTGGTTGCAGATGTGCCTTTATGCTGCTCTTGTAGTGACAAAGTACTGATGTGTAAATCTGCTGACTTATTTTAGTGAGACTTCAACAAAAATAGTTGGTATTTTTCCAGTATGCCTTCCAAAGCTCTTCCATCCTGATGAAGCCCAGCCTCACATTGGCTAAAGATGAAGTTTTACTTTTCTGCTTGTGTTTACAGGTGATCCTTGTATTAATCAGTTATCAATGGCATCTCAACAGAAATTCTGATGACCTGGGTTTTTTTTATGTTTGTTTGTGGGTTTTTTGTCTTTTTTTTTTTTTTTTTTTTTTCCTGTGTGGAAGTTGTCACTCTTGCATTTGCTACTGTCAGGTTTCTCCCAGCTATTTTTTAGTGTATTTTTATCCTGAAATCTTATGCAGAAGAAGAAAATTAGCATTTGTCTGGATTTAGGTGCTGGATGTATCTGTCAGCAGTAGTTGCTAGAGGTGCTTTGAAAGCTGTTTTTTTAATATTGATGTCAGGGGGTCTCTAGCCTCAAATGACATCCTGAAGCCTGAGTGCCTGGAGGCAATTAACAAAATGCCTTAATTATCAACCTGAATATTTGTTCTTGTGAAATACCTCAGAAATGCTGCTTTCAGTTCTTGAGTTTTGCAGTTAAAGTGGAGCTTCATCTGTTGTTGGATCTAAGAGTGACAAGATTCTTCAGAACCTTAGTGTTTAGAAATGGAATTCATTTTCTGAGTATTCAAGCATTATGGGGTTACTTTCTTTTCTGTTCTAGTTTAAAAGGCTTTTTTTTTTTTTTTTATAAAATCAAACACCCCTTCTTTCTACCTTCTTCATTCTCCCCTCCTGCCCTTCACCCTGTCATACAGGTTTTTTTCCAAATAACAGTGATGGCAGATAAGCTTCTGTACCTCAAGCTAACTTTACTAGTTACTTTTAAAATATGTTTGAGCATAGGCTTGCATTTCAGTACTTACTGAGATAGCTGTTACTGAGATAACTGTTCCTTGAGGCTTACTGAATATTTCTATGCACCAAGCTTTGGTAATTTGATGTGAAAATTGATGTCTCAGAACTAAATAGCACTAGGAATGGGAAGGCAGGTGTGTAAAAGAGTTGCAAAAGGGGGGAAATATATAGCTACAGGAAGGTAGGCTACCTGAGAGGGAATGCTTGCTTTCAGAGAAAATATGGAAAGAAGCAGAGGGAATCTGAGAGATAGGCAGTCTAAGACTCTGGGTTGAGCTGCTCTGTACTGCTCTGAAGTGTGTCATAAAGCAAAAAGATTAATCCAGTGAACATCACCATAGAAATTGTGTGTGTGTGTATATGTAGTGTACAAGATGAAAATATTGATGTGTCACATTTTTTAATGGTTAGGGATGGTATGGTAAAACTGCCATGCAGAGGAAAAAGTCTAATATCTTGGTATGTGTGTTTAATCCATCCAAAACAGCAAACACTAAAAGGTTTTAATCATATGCAGATGGTTAGTTCATAGTTTAATTACAAGGCAGAATGTAAAGATTGTTTTGGTATGCTTATTGCATTTTTGCCTTCTCAACTTATCTTCCATTTTTCTTTTTAATGTAACTAAATAGGTCAATACTACTCTAAGTTCCTTTTTTTTTTTTAAATTTTAATCTGAATTATCTGTGTGTTTATGGTGTCTTTTTATTTTGCCTGTATTTTGCACTTAAATGCAATCATGAAGTATTATCCTGCATTCTGTGTAGTGTAGATGTTTTAATATTTTTTTTATTACTCTGTGTGCTTAAAGAAAACAAAACTGTTCATTGGACTGTGCAGTATTTAGTAAAAAAACCCCAACACATTTCTGTAATGCTGCTGTTGGCCCAAAACTACATCAAGCAACAACTAGAACACATCAGTCTCTCAGTTGGTTTAAAGACCTGAAAGTAAAAATTTCCTTCCAACTGTGCTACAATATTCAGCTATTGTTTGAGATGGATATAGAAAAGACAGCAAGAAAATACAAAATTTCTTAAATTTATTTATGTATTACAAGGTACTGTTTAAATATTCAGTGCTTTCTGCAATTATAAAACATTGTGAGTGTAGCCAGAGCTCAAGTCAATGGGATGCAGAACCTTACCTCAGTTTCTGCTTTTATCAAAATAATGGATAATTTTCCCTGAGCCATAGTTCATCTTCGTGGTTAGTATGTTGAGCTTTTATTTGTAGAGATTGTTTAGTCATTATGATAAAACATACTATAAAAATTTCGATAATGAAGAGTTAAAAAGCTCTCGGTCTTTTCTTTTTATAAGCCACCTGTTGCCTTAGATGCTAAGTATATAAATTCGAACAAAATGCTCATCACTTGTCAGCCATCAGTGGCAGCATAAAAATTACTTGTGGTGCTTGCTTTGCAAGAAGTTCTTTTGTGTTTGTGACATCAGCTTTGTTTTATACAATTAAAGTATTACACGCTAGAATAATCTAAATTGCAACCACTAAATGGTGATGCAGTTCTTTTTTTCATAGAGCTGAATTTGTTTACTGGTTGTATACAGCTATTGACTACTGTTTAACATGACATGTCCCTTTTGCCTTGAACAGTCTTTGGAAAAGGTGTTTTTTTGTGTCCTGTTCTTGTCTCCCACCCGCTCCATTCCTCCTCCCTTCTCCATTATGGAAGGCTTTTCTCGTACTTTTTTTAACAAGTAGATATAAATACATGTTGGGCTTCAGTATTTTTTTTCACCTAGCAAATTAATGTCATGTGATAATATTGCAATAGAGAAAAAAGCCTCGCAGTAAAGTGACCTGGTCTGCAGATGTTTTGTTCCATATGAACACATTTTGACATGAACGGAATTGTTTTAGTTTGCACAGTTTAAAATAAAACTAAAGAACAAACCCTCATTTTGATAGCACACACACAGGGTTTTCCAATTCTGACCCTACTGTACAGAGACCTGCTGAATGGCTATCTCTGGAAATACCTAATCGGTGGCATTCTGTTCCTCTGTTATTGCTGTATTTTTTTTATTTATTCACTTCAAAGTGAATAGGAAGAATTTTCATGTAACTAGGTTATGATTTCTTAGTACTAAGTTGTTTTCCTTGGATTTAAACAGATATTCAGTGCCATACAAATTAATGGAAAATACTGCTGTGTCCTTTTCAAATTCTGTAGTCTTGAGTAAAGGATAACTTTTGTGCAAAGCTGAATAAAGGAGGTCAAATTAGTATTTTTTTTGTATGTTGGTTCTGTTAAGTATGCAATAGGCTTGTCTTAATCCTTTACTAAGGCTATGGAAATTTTGAAGAGATGTTATTCCACATATTAAAATTATCATAGTTCTCATTTGAAGAAATTATGCTATAACAAGGCTACACCATTACTGATTTTTACATTAAATTGCTTTGGTTTTGTCGAGAGTACGTGACAACTGTGTAATTCTATAGTAATTTGCATGCAGGAGTTACTGGCGCTACTGAATCTGTGATAAAATCTCTGTGGCTGCATATTGGTCCTGGAAGCATTAAAGGCTGCCTTTAGCGGTCATCCCTCCTCCCTGGGCCAAGAACTGAGACAGAAGCATATAAGCTCAACTTTCCTTTTCTTTCACGTAATGTCGCTCTAGTAACTTTTCCTTCTGAGGACTACTGTAAATTAGGGACCACTTGCCCTAGTGACTCCATTTTTTTCGCAAGCCCCCTTCCCCTTGTGCTTATGATGAAGTGAAATAAATCCAACTCTGTTTGCTTATGTGTTTCAACTACTTCATATAGTCCTGGTGGAGCAAAGAGTTCCCACTGGTTACAACTGGGACAGAAATTACCAAATTTCTTAAAACCAGATATCACGGTGTTGGCGGGTTTCTTCTTTTACTAGTTAAAGTTTTTACAAGGGAAGGGGAAAAATATGAAATGGTATTTCAAGGTAATCCCCCAATCCACATATTTGACTTTAAACTACTTTTAACTTTATTTTTATAATAATTACAGTACTGTTCCAACAGTAATCCTCAGTGATGGGATATGAAAAGAATATAAATGCAAGCTAAAGACCATGCAGAGCAGTTTTAAAAAATGCAGCTGTACTCATAGTCTCTTTTTCCATGCAGTGGCTTTGATAAGAATATGATTATTTAATGCGTGCATTTCACAGTTATGTTTAAACTGATAAGCCATTAACAACAATCGCTTTACCAAGATGATATTTTTTAAAAAAATTATTATTCCAACATAATTCTAAGCTGCTAACTGGTAAATTGCTGATTCTTGCTCTCATCCTTTCACATGTTTTCCTGTTGTTGTTTTTCTTGGAATATGTAT
The DNA here is from genome assembly GCA_000699545.1 of Podiceps cristatus. Lineage (NCBI taxonomy): Eukaryota > Metazoa > Chordata > Aves > Podicipediformes > Podicipedidae > Podiceps > Podiceps cristatus. The sequence continues at coordinate 28,165 of JMFS01114843.1, forward strand.
GTAAGCAAGTAGGAAGAGAGAACAAAAGTGATTTTTTTAAGTACTTCTATATCCTTTCCAAGGCCGCAGTTCTTTTATTTAGTCATACTGTGTTTGTGATTTAAATTCCATGAATTGCAGTCAAGTTCTGCTCAGTCTGAATAAAGATGGCTTGGTCTGAACCTAAACTAATCAGTATATATTTATAAAAAATAAAACCACCCTCCCCTCTCCTGTATTGATTACATTTGCAGACTGACGTTAATGTGTCTGTGCCCCAGAGAATGAATAATTTAGTGTATGAGTTAATTGTTCTTTTACAAATACACATTCTTCTTGTGTGAAAAGAGAATGTTTCCTTGTAGTTGATTTTTTTTTTTTTCCCATACTGAAATAAAATAACATTGGTATGCTTGTTTAATTTTTTTTCCCTTCTCCATGTATGTTTTCACTGTGAGAGGTTTTGAGTATTAATGGATGCAGTTGCATTCTGAGTAAATAATTGGGGAGTTTCATTACATGCGTATATTTTCCTTTATGCAGAAGCGTTAGTGTCACTGTTGGACTTACCTTACCCAGCAGAGCAAAGGTCCCTGCCTGCCAAATCGGCTACTCAACTTTTCGGGTGTCTTGCTTACTAAGCCTCAGCAGGGTTTCAGTTATTAACAGAAGCAAAAAGCATTGAGAAATATTAAATAATTTATTTTTAGTGAAACCCTATACTTTTCTTGAAAGTGTTAGATGATATTAAGTTTTCATTTTCCCTCTGTGCGGTCAGTGTAATGTTTTCATGCTAAGATATTTTGACTACCTCATTGAGCATTGTTGTTGAATAATATGATGGACTAGGCACTTCAAAAGGTAAATACATCTTAATTCTGATCTTTATCAGCCACTGTTTCAGACAAATATGTCACAGCTTTTCCTAGTCTTGCTGTAGATGGGAATGTACAGCTTGCTGTTTAATGAACTAAGGGAACCAATTAAGTCCAGGAGCACAGTGCATACTATTGGGGTCTGGGTATGTAAACTGTGGTTCTCATACTCATGCCACACGGATGTGTCTGCATCCCCTATAGTGAGGGTGATTAGCTTATGGTGTATGCATACCAGCCTGTTCCTCTCTGCCCTGCACTTGGTCCTCACTATTGCAGGCTGGATGGCTTACTCGATTTCTGCTCTGTTGTCATGTGTCAGGAGCACATCAGGCCATATTCGAGAGAGGGAGCATGGGATTCCCTGGAAGGGTGATGTCAGGAGCCCGCAGGGGTGGCAAGCACTGCCTGCTGCCTGAGCCAGCTCCATGCCAACAGGTTGTTGCAGACAGCCAACATTTCCAGCTTGTGTCGCAGTCACACAAGGAGTCCTTACTTTTTCATGTCCCTTCATCTGGTTCTCATAAGCAACATCCAGATTCCCTCCCTGCTGGAGAGAAACGCTGGCTTTGTCAGCTAAAAACCTCAAGTTATGCTTTTCTCTCATCTCTCAGCTTATGGATCCCCCCCCCCCCCCCAATCCTCTGCATGTGGTAGTAGTTGCTTGTTTGGTAGGTTTTACCATCCTACTTCTTGTTTTCTTGCTATGTAACAGCAGGGTGACATTGTTAATGGGATTTTGTACGTCAGCGGTGCTATTTACTAGAATGTTGTTAATTTATTGTACTAGAGTGGGGAAAATATGAGACAACAATTTATTTGCAGTCTCAGAGAACTAACAACTTCATGACTAGAAAGATACCTTTGGGACCACTGCAGCTATAGGAAAATTGTTTTAAATTGAAATGTTAAATTTGGTGGCATTCGCTAGTTTAAGCCCCAGTTTGACACAAAGAAACTTCAAATCTCACCCATAAAACCAGTGTGAAGTTACATTTCCGCCCCAAAAAAAAATTCCCCCCCCCCCCCGTGTTTTAAACTTTGCCTTGGAGAACAAATAGCTGTTCTTTGTTTTGGAAGTAGCATAATTATGCGGAAGTGTGTTATTTTTGTATTATACAAGCACTGCATAGAAATATTTCCACATAACTAGAATGAAATATTCAGCATGTTTTAAAAGAAAGAGTCTTTTGGAAATCTTTGGTAAGGGAAAAGATTACTTGTATGATGCAGTTTGAATGCATAAATGAGTCTCAAACGTATGTTATGTCACCAGTTTTAATATTTTGGTGGAGTGACTTAGATGGGTAAGATGGGCTTATGGACGGCAGCGTGGGGGAGGAAGGCAGATGGAGCTGCATCCAAGAGCAAGGCCACGTCTTCCCGTGGAATGCAAACAGACTCTAAATGTCTCTGTTAGGAGGAGGGCATTTGTAATATTATCAGCAATGTTGGATTGAAAACTGAAAACCAGTAACTGAAAGCACATTGTAAAGAAACAGATGATTTTAATGACCTGGAGAACATTATTAAGGTTAGTAATCAGCAAACCACAAAGAAAATTATCTAGTGATCAGAGTTCTGATTTTTCACCAAGATCGAGAGCCTAGTCAAAGGTAATCTATCTTCTGTTCACTTAACATGTTTTTTCTTAGCTATACTGCCTACCAATTTATTTAAAGAAAAAGATTTTATGAATGTATGTACTATTAAATAAATGACAACAGAAACTTAATAGCTTTATAGCTTTTTGGAAGTTCCTCTCTTCTGCAATGTCATCTCATAAAACTTGAGAAAATTATTTCATAGATACAAATTGTCTGAAAAATCAGCATTGACTAAACACTGGCTTTCTGACAGTAAAATGCAGTCTGCTTTCATACCATTGCAGCAGCTATGCTTTCTTCAAAAAATTTTTTGGTAGCAGAAAAGTCTCTTGTTGATTTGTGGTGTGTTGCTAACCTTTTTGAAGTTTCTGCATGATATTTTCATAAACTCTGAACATTAGAGTTTTCCTGCCAAATGAAAAGGAAAGAATCTTAAATGGGTAACGTTTTCTTTCTGTGTTATGTGATATGGATTTTTTTTTTTTATCCCTGATCCAATTTAGGTTAGAACATTTCATTATGTAAAAAGGTATGTATAGTGTTCTTTGTCAGGGTTGTTACAAAAAGGGAAAAATTGAACAGTGTGTCTTCATAACAAAGTTAAACTGGTTTGAAATCTTAAGGTTACTGAAAAATAGGATGTAACTCTTAAGAGATCATCTTTTCTGTCAGATTCTCCTCTTTCAACTAGCAGGTGATGTGAAATCTGCTAGGACAGTTCTGGCCTCTGCCTTGCTCCTGTCAGCCCTCTTTCCTGCGGACGAATGGCAAGCAGGCTGCAAGTTGAGTGAAACTTCATGAAGTGATGGTGGTGCTTAAAGTGCTGTTCTGGGGAGCCATCTATAGCAGTAATGTTAGAGGCATCTATGTAAATGCTTAAATATTGCATATGCCTTTTTTATGTCCTTTGAAATTTGGGGTGGTTTTTGTCATCTATCATTCATCTAATGTGAAAAGTGTAAGTATTGTGATTCAGCATCTACTGAGAGTCTACTAGTTTTAGAAACCCTAAAATAATTCCATATATTTTTATAAAAATGATAGCCTCTTCAAGATAGACGAAGTCCAAGACAAATGCTGCATGATAGCTTTTGGGGAAAAAATTGCAAGGAACCTTGCTACAATAATTGGATGAAGATTTTTTT
>JMFS01114845.1:0-11316 GCA_000699545.1 Podiceps cristatus
TTATTATTAATTATTTAGCAAACACTGAAATGCCTGTGTCATTCCTTTTTGGTCTGTTTACTTATGGAGCAAGTATTATGTATTGGTTAAAGTGCTGGACTGAGCTTAAGGTCAGTTCCTGAAACATCTACAGTTTTTCACATGACCTTGGATAAGCCATTCAAGGACCATTTCTTAGTGCTGTAGTTCCTATCTGTATTACAGAAAGATGCAACATATCCCAGTTTTCTTGCAATGTTCTGAGGATAAATTCACAAATACTTGTGAATTTCTCAACTGCTGTTTGATCTGGGCATCCATAGGGATAGTCACTGCAAATACCAGATGCAATTGCAAATGAAACAGCAAATCACCTGGCAATTACCTTCTGGACATTATCATTGCTAGTGATGCCATGCACTGCTACATAACTTTCTTACAAGTATGGTTCAACTTGTGGCACTTTCTTGTCTAAGTAATTGCTAAGTCTGTAGTGTAACATAATTTTAGAAAGACATGACTCTACAGGAAGTTTTCTGTTAGCAGGGAAGTAAATCAGATCTTGACAACCTAGATCTCATGACCAGCATGATCTCATGCAGATGCCTATCTGCCATTTTTCCTGTCCACTGAAATGTCTTCAGGTTTCCTCATTCTACATGAAGGCAACTGCAAGTTTGAGATGGGAAAGAAACTGAAGGCAGCTTAAGTATGGCCTGAAATCTAAACCGATCGAGTTTGCAGTAAAATTGATGAGGTCTAGCATGAGAACAAAGATATAAAATACCTCCTATGTACAGGGTAGACATGAAAATAAAATATCTTTACATGCTAAAATATGCATCTATGTCATTCTGGAAAGAACTGATGTATAAAACTTAAAGTTCAGTTGCAAGGATTTTTTGGGGATGAATCTATTGTGAGAAGAAGAGAAACCTGAGACTTCCTGACAAGAGGAAAGAAAGGCTAGCACAAATACTTATGAAAATATGTGTCCATTTATTATATTCTCAGGAAGGTAAATGGCATATAGAATAACATGCAACATGAGATCATCTAATATATATTATGGTGAACTAACCACTTTCTTTAATAACCAGTTACCCAGATAAAGCAATTGCCGCGGATCTCATTTCAGGGTAGATCCCATGAAGCACTTCTTCCTCAGGAAAGCACCTGATATAATATCAAGTAAGAGCTTAAAATGGAAAGGATGAAGACTAAGACCAAGGATAGTTAATGAACGATAGATTAGTAACAAAAAGGTGCCAGAAAGGAATTTATTAGTGGACTTTCTCAGGACTAATATTTTCTAATATTTCCCCTAGTGATCTTGTCACAAAAAAAATAAGAGCATGTCAAGCACAACCGCTAAGGACACAGGTTCGTGTCCTTAGGTGCACACCATTTGGCATAAGAATCACAATGATTTAACATCCCTTCACAGAAAGGGAGAGAATCAGAGACGATTTTTAAAAGGATGGTCTAGAGTGGGATTCCACCTTACATATTCTTTAACATATCTTGGAGTACGTGATTTATCTGGGAAAATGAAGCTTTTTACCCTAGCATCTAAGATGGATGATGTTGCATTGTTGAGGTTGAAGAGGGTCAGAATATCACACGAGAATAACCCAGTGACCTTGGGGGAAAGAAGAAGAGAGAAAGGATGACATTTAATAGTTTGAAACACAAAGTCTTGTGTTTAGCTGTTAACCAGAATGTGTGCTACGAATTTTTAGTCCATACTGAAAAAGACAAGAAGCAAAGGCAAAGACCAAAAGCAACACTTGAGGCCTTTGTTGATCATAGTGATCTAACAAAGCCATGACACAAACCTCTCAAAACAAACAAAAGAAAATAATCTAAGTACATATCATGAACACTTTTTCTAGGACAGACCAGGAGGAAATGTTAATGCCATTACTCAGAGCAATGATGTGGTGTTTACCAGGACATATGTTTAGATCAAAGGAAATTCCATCCGGACTCAGTGAAGAGAAAGTTGTATGGCCTGAAAAGCAAAAAGTCTGACTTAACAGTAAAAATGTTGAGCCTGACCATCTGTGGGCCTAGGGTGAGGGAGAAGATCTGCATAAGCTAATGAGCTATGCTGGTACAAAACCCAATGTGCTTAACGTGGCCAGGAATACATGTAGACTGAAAAGTAGGTTAATGACTTCCAGGACAATATATTCTACAACCTTCCACTCGGAGTACAGAGTCCAAACAACCTACCAAGTTTAAGACAGAGAAACTTATGAACAAGCTTTATGAATGTCAACCATAAAGCTCCCAGGATACGGCTCAGGGCTGCAACAGAGCCATAAATACTTTTTGAGAGGCATTCTGAAATCATCATGTAAAAGGTGTTGCATAATGTTACATTTAGACATTTTCTTATTGGGTGCATTCAGTATGCTGTGCACACAAACTGTACAGTACGTTGGCTAATAAAGTAACTGTTCGTAATGGGATGTTGTGAGCACTAAATGACAGCTGTGAACAGAGATGTTCCCAGCACTCAGAGACTAAGTATTTTTCTGGCATAATTCTATAGTCACATCAACAACAAGCACTGCTTCTGTTCTGCTTCCCAGTGTTGTTCTACTATGTGGCACGGCTGAACAGCATTTAAAAAGAAGAAGTAGGATGGAGTAGTTAGAGTTCCCGCTTCTCTCTTTGCTTCTCTTTACCTATCTCATCCTTCTACACTATGGTCACTTAGAAAATACCTTAGTAACTAAACTACTCTAGCTTGACTGGTTTGTATAGTTAACAGAAAGGTTGACATCTTGCAGTCTTGGTCACATTTTGACACCAACTTGAACTGACAGACTTAAATCAGGAAGATGTGAGAGAAGGAAAATCAGTCGGTTGCCATTTCTCTGCATTAATTATTGAATTCATTGTGTGATGTGAGAAAAAACAAACTATGAAATATATCCCTAGACACAGCCCAAAATAGCAATAACATTTTTTTTTTTTTCTTAAAAGGAACTTCCAGAAGGGTAACTTGGAGACCTGTATTTACTCTGTGCTTGTAATTTCCAGTAAAGTCAACAACTTACAGCTGGTTTAGTTGAAACACAGTGCATAACAAGCTGAAAAATATTTCAGAAAGATGAATTTTGATGGTGACATCCAAAAGCACTGAAGGAATAATGGGTTCAGAGGGGCTTCTGCAAGCATAAACTGTCTCCAAATCTGTTCTTGTTGGATTTGATGAAACTGCTTACCTCTCAGAAATCTTTATTACTTCAAAAGTAATACAAAGGAAGAATAATTTCAATAGGGTTTTATATTTAATTTATTGCAAATAATACAGCTATCAGCAGATTGAAAAGTGAATGATACGGTTTGTTTTTCTTCAGATAAAAGAGCAACACATTATTGTGAGAATAAAAAGATCTTCAGTTGTGAGAGTTCTCTGTCATCATCATTTTCCTTTCCCTGCTTTGCATGAGTACCACGCAGTTTACACCAGCGGCATTGAGACTGATGTGCCATTGTAAACAGCTCTACAAATAACCCCTGCTGTTTCTAGTCTTTGATTCAGCAATGAGACTTTGTTGTTGTTGTTGTTGGGGTTTTTTTGGTAAACAAAAATAAGGAGTGGTTCTGACCCGTAACTGAGATGAAGCACAACTTGCTCTACCAATTAAACTATCTTATATAAAGAATGGGTCATATTCTCTATAGCTTTGGGGGTGGCTTCAGTATGATACCTGTAATACTTTTCCCCCAAGAATCCTTTTGATGATTACTTTCAAGTTACTTTCCAGTAAGTCCACAGCCCACAAAGTTTGAAATACAACCTCAGTATTCTGATAAATTAGGCCCTTTAGGCACAAAATTTGGATCCTGCCGGAAGCGGTAACTGCTGCCCTGAACTAACTGATGAGATCTGGTATTGTTTTTGAACAAACAGGAGGATGCTGCCTTTCTTAGTCTGACACTTGATTTTATTGGGAAAAACTTTCATGTAGGTGACACTTTTACTCCTATGAATAAGCAGCTATACTTTACATGCTTAGAGTTAATATATGAGTGTCTCCTATTACTGGAAGAATCTGTCAGCACGTTCCATAAGGTGTTTTGAACCAGAAGACCACAAGCATGCAAGTCACAGCCCATGAATACTATCAACATCTCCCTTAACATTTTAAAGGAATATTATACTCAAGGTCAGCTTGTTTATCTACAGGAAAAGATACAGTGTTTTAAATTTTCCATGAGTAAACTTCAAAACAGGAAGTTCTCTCATGTCCAGAATATAGCTGAAATGTTCTTAGATCAAATCTTTCTCTTGGGCATACTCATAAAACCATTGTAATTTTAAACACATTCACTTTTAAATTCCTGCATAAGGCCTACGTTGATGATGTTCCCAGACACATCATTTCAGGATTAGTTCAGAATTTGGGTGAGATCGCAGGAGTAAATCACGAACCTTGAATGATGATCTGACATAGCCCAAGCTTTAGTTACTTTTGAATACATATTTTGGCTCTTCATTAAGCACCCCAGAAAACGCAAAGCCCGATTTATTAGACAGATTTAAATGACTTTGTTCGTCATCATAGAGAGAAAAGTTATACCTATGAATGAAATGTATCGTATATTCCAATCATGTAAGATCTCATTTCATAACTTGCAAAAATTACTATCAAAAAAAATCAAGAATATTGATTCATACACCACACACTCTCATGCAAAGTGAGAAGGAAGAGACTCTTAAACTCTAATCTGAGCAGAAAATTTCCTCTCTACTGCACACACGAGATGCTAGCACGTGATCTCAGTTACATGGCAACCACTATGACCATAGAACCATATGACTGATTTTAAAGAGTCCATCATGCACTGCACTGGCCAAGTCAAAATCACCTCTTACCTGTAGCATTTCTGATAGACACCTTGAGGGGGAACATCTCTTCTACAGCAATCCTATGCTTTTGCTAACATCTGAAACGTGTTCTCCTTTTTTTCTTTCAGCCCAATGTCCTGTCCTTTATAGACATGCACTCTATGACAGAAAGAGTCTCCTCAGACTTCTTTTCTATTTACTTCAGACAACTCCCATCTTTACAAGACCTTCAGAATTTTCAGCGTTTCCTGTTTTTTTCTTCTAGACTCTTAAAGCGGACCACACCTATTTTATTGGAAGTGTCCCAAAGGGGGAACAGGTCCAGCCTTACCTGTGCTAGGCAGATAAAAAAAAGTAATATTAATAATGACACCCATTTGCAGCAGCCCGGCGTTTGATCATATTCAGCTTTTCCAAGGGATGGCTACCCAAGGGATAACTACCTATCCAGATGCTTTGCATCTTGTATTTGTGCAGCTTATCCTGCATAACCATACTTGGTACTTTCACAACATTTTCTTAAATAAAACCAAATTTTCTTTTTCAATGCACTTGCACAGTGTGCCAGGTTGCAGTTTTGTGCAAATGTAGTGTTTGTTGATACTACATCATCCAGGTGGAACTACCAGAGCATGGGAGATGCAGAACAGTCTGTTATGGAAGCCTACTCAATCCCAGTGATAGATTATTCCTTTTCCTAAATATTTCCTATGTCCTAAATCATTATTGGGATAATTAAAACAATTTAATTGTTCCTGGTTTAACAATAAACCAAGAACGAACATGTCAGTTCCAAGTAGTAGTCGGGCTTCCACACGTTATATATTTCTGTGGTATTCTTATACCACACATTAGGGCATATGGTCAAGGAAAAATGGGACAACTAATTTGAGACTTTTCTGAACATTTAGAACATGTTAGATGTCTTTATAGAAATAATTCTGAAACCACTAATTGTTTAATATCAAGGAGAGAGAAAATACTGAAGAGACTAATGTCCATGGTCATCAGAATGCCCTGCTAGCAATTAAAGCAGACATAGCCAACTTATCTCTTTCTCTGGGGCCAGAACAAAATTGTAAGTCCTCTTGGGAACCATTTATATTTCTAACAATATTTCTTCTCAAACAGTTGGTTAGGAAAGATAAAGATTTCTTTCCTGTGAAAAGTCCAGCTCTCAAGGCATGTCAGGGTCCAGAATGCTGGAGCCCTCTGCCCTGTTTGCCCTCCTAAATCTCTACTCCTTTTCGTTCTCCAGGAACAGGTTGGCAGCACAAAAGGTGACAGCACACACGAGCCAGCACGGAGAAATGTCAAGATTTGTGAAGGCGTTTCCATAAGGCAAGCACTCTCCCTCTGCAACCCAAGCTGTTTTCCAGCATGAAAGTTGATTATGAGGAACAAGAAGGAAGATCTATACAATTTCTTGCAACTTCCCATGTTCTCAGGTCAGTGGTTAGCAGTTCAGGAAACCTCATATGCGTACCTAGTAGTTATGTGGCCCTGGATAATTGCTCCCTAATGGGCTTAAGATAGTATATTTTGACTAATGGGTTAGAACAGTCCTTTTATATGAGGTTTCATATCATCTGATTTGCCTGACAGCTACTGGTCCGTCTATTTCTCAAATTCCTCATTCATTTTCTTTATATCTTTACAATGAAGCTATAAAAGCAGTTGCCAGCCTTCATTAGATTCCTTTATGTTACAGTTATTTCAGGCACTTTAGTTTAACAGAGATTCAGTTCCTTCATTTCAGCATATCCTACAGACAAGAAAGAAGAAAATGTTTTTTGCCAAATTTAACGCAATAAAGAAGTTAAATGCAATAAAAAACCAGCTAAACCGACTTCTGCATCACTGAACTCTGAGTAAAGCTACTTCGACAACTCCAGCAAAGAACAACTTTCAGAATCCTACAGACCACATGGTGTACGAGAGGCGTTGGCTCGGCAATGCAGGTGACATGGTGCACCAGCACGCCGGACCATCCATCGCTCAGAACGATATTCCCTCTTCTGGCACTGTGAGCAAGTCAAAACGGAAAACTTCCCACTTACAACATGCTGATGGTAAAGATGGAGAACAGAAGGAATGACCTGATCCCCAGTATTTCATGTTCCATGAGCTGGGTGTGAAAAATTCTCTTTATTTCTTGTCCTGAATATTACGAATCTTCTTTTATTTCCTATTCCCCTTTCTTCACCCTCAGGAAAAAAAAAAAAAAAAAGACAAAAGGCTGAATACGAAGACAGTTGCAGTGAATGACTCAGGAGGCCACATCCTCAGTTTCTTCTTAACTTCAGGGTATCATCAGTCCAGAGTTTTCAGCATCAGCATCAATAATTTAATTATATACATATGGGATGATATATTCAGAGTGAAGTGGGTGGGAAGAATGGAGTTGTGAAAAAATTAAAAAACAAAAAAAGGTCAGGAACATTCAGGACATGTCAGTGGAGAATGGCAAAAATAACTACTCTCCTCCGTAAAACCCAGCTTTGGCTCTTGGTCTGTAGGCAATTTTCCCACTGATTTCAACAGCTGACCTGCATGGTATCAAAAGGAGCATGCAATTCTGATTGCCCAGAAGGAATTCAGCTCTCACTGCTGAATGAATATGATGCCCTTAATTTACAAATAAACAAACATCTCTGCCTCAGCATATTTAATTTTTGCTCCCATGACTTGTGATTTGAGAGCATACACTTAGTGTGCTTTTGAAGTTGTTTATTATTAAATGCAAAAGGTTTTCTTTGCTACTTAACAAATGCAAAGGTCAGGAATTCCAAACTGTTGTTTCTTGTCCCTTTTCCCTTATTTGAAGTCTGTGTTTCTGCCAAGAATTCTATTCTTATGCCTCTTTATTGCATATCCAGTGTAAATGAATTATAGCTATATGCATATACATATTTTTGTACTGGTTTGAATGACCAGTACATTTTGCTAAAACAGAATAATGCTCCTTCTACAATAATCTCACTGATATCAGTGAGACCAAATAAAAAATAAAGTACTACCTAGCATAAGCAAGAAAGGTAAGAATCTGGTCTTAACCAGGGTTTCAGTGGTAGGACAACTGAAAAGTAAACACCGTAAAGTCAAGTAGAAGTCCCTATGATATTATATACACATATTCAACAGAGTGAGGACTAAAGCATAGTATTTCAAACGTTAAATTTAGGACTAAAGACAAATTTTCAGTAGCCTTAAATATACCTGTATTAGGTTTGCCTCCCCCACTACCAAAAGTTTGCCACACAAACACAATACCATAACAAATACTAAAATCATGTGGTACTAAATAGGTGTGTTTTCCCCTCTAAGGCTTTTAACCTTCTCCAGGACCACCACCAAGGTCAACTCTTCCTTTGAATGTGTCAGCAATGTGTCTTTTGCTAGTCCGTATTTGCAGTTAGGCTTAATAATAATAAACAGGAAAGGAATTATCCTTATACTGAGCTGAATTACAGGAAAAATTAATTATATCTCTCTGAAATTACTAGGGTGTGGGCCATTGATTCGAATGAAAACAGAATTAGCCCCTTGGGTTCAGAAAAATTGAGGCACCTGTAAAGAACCTGAGGTGAGGAAAACACTCAATGACAACAGTCTGAAAATACTTGTCTCTGAAAACAATTTTCCTTGTCAGTAGCTTCACAAAATTCCAATTCTTTGACCTTATTACAATTTAGATAGACCATTTTTAAAAGCTTAGGCAAATAATTTTATCATTAAGTCACAGGCTTGCTCTTTTTTCACCACTCACATACATAATCCCGAACAAATTTTTCTATAGTATTTGGTGAAATGCAGCTTCTCTGAGCTCCTCCATAGTTTCAGAATACACGTGACATAATTTTTTTCCACATCTTTCCCATCTTTTTGTTATTACTGTGAAAGCACTGTATAGTAAGTACTGTTTGTATGTCCTTTAGAGTACCAGCATAATTCTTTTAACATTCAGAGGTCATTGTACAGGACTTTTCATTTATAGTTGTTAAATAAAAGCAATAAATAGTATCAACATTAACAGGAATATGAGAAAACTGAAGATAAATGACATGTCTCATGTAAGCTGTTGGGTCATCAAAACAGGTCCGAATTCCTAATGCCAGGTCTGGCTGCTCATACTTCTGGAAACTTCAGGTTTTCCTTCATGGAAACTAACAGGAACAAAATTCTAGATAATTTTTCAGGTTTAAGTTCCACCTCTTCTTGTGGTGTTGGATATATGGTATGCTTTGAATAGATAAACTAATTTTTTAGGCAAATAAATGAAGATGAAAGCCATAGTTAATGGGTTGCTACTTCACAACTTTCCTCATGGTCACAACAGCCCAACTATCCATTGATGACACAAAGGACAGCCTCCACTTAGCAGTCAATTGGTTCCTCTCACAGGTGACAATGGGCAAGCCCACTGATCAGGTCTAAATTAATTACAGTCAACCGTTGGACACTCTGCCTGATCTTACTTCTAGGTCCCCACCACATATGAGACATTCTGTACATGTATTATGTAAATAAAACTTACACCTCAACTGAAGAGCTGTGAGCTTGTGTTAACTGTATCCCTCACCCCATATTTTTTTTAAAAGGACACTACAAGCAACAGAATTATGAAAGTGTATGAAAGTTTACTTTCAATAGTAAACTCTAGAGGGCAAGCCACCAGGCTGTAGGTATCTTCCTCTTAGGTGAGGTGTGCAGTGCTTCCTGGTCTCCTCAGTCACCTTTAGCTGTTCCAAGAGATCCTGGTTCTCTGCATTATCCATGATAGAAAAAAACATTTACAGCAGCCATGGCCATCGTAAAACCTCAGGTTTTCTCAGGATAGAAGGGGGCACAAGTCTGAGGAACACCTTGGACTAAGCTGAGCAAGGCTGGACCCCTTGATGACACTTCCTTCGTACAAAGAAACCTTCCTGGTTGTCCCAAGACATCTGTGTTGCCTCCTGTTCAGGCTATATCTATGGTAACAACAATACCAACAAGAGCCTGCCTATATGTGAACCCAATTGCAATGAAGACTGGAGAAAGGCACAGTGGCTGTTTGCAAGATCCTTATGCTCTAAATGTGACATGTTAAAAAGAGACAATAAGAACCCAGCTGGTTCACACTGAGGGCAACAGACGTTTTATTCTGAATTTAAATAACGAGCTACTCACTTATTCCTGGTATGTAGCAGGGGCAGAATGTAATCAGGATCCTGGAAAGCTATCAGCTATTTTTATATGAAAATCCTGTGCCACAGGCCCATTCCATCCCATCTCCCTTCAGGCAAGAAGGACATCACAGACAAAAATTCCTGGCAGGCTTGGCTGGTGAGTGTGAGCTGCCCTGGGGAAGACCTCCCACATGGAAATGTGACTGAACTCAACACATGGCTGCTTTGAAGGGTGAAAGCTTTGAGGAACAGCTTTACAGCTTTAGGCTTCAGTTTCCCCAAAAACTTTCTGTTCTTATAGTTAGCTTTGTGATTTTAGTAACAAATTATTTCATACTTTATTAGTGTGATCTATATCATTCTTCAAAGATTTTGTTACTTGCACAAAAAACACTTTTTATTAACTACTTCAATTAAGGGAGAGTATCTTAAAATTGTGTTGTAGGTAAAAAGTCTGTGGAAAGTGTTACAGTCAAAGCACATCACTAGACACAGTAAATTCTTGGCTCCATGCATGGCTTGGTAACAGATTTGCCAAAGGTTTGGTTGGTAATTTATAATTATATTTTCAAATGTGTTACCTAAATCTGCCTTGCCCCACTTGCAGGCTAAATTTTAAGAATTACTAATAATGCAGGATACCAGCTAAAGTCAATGTAGGACTAAAATCAATAAAGTCGATAGTTGTGGGGTATCCTTAAAACTTAAACCCATACCCCTTTGAAATACAGATTCTGAAAAGTAAAAGGTATAAAATCAGTGATTTAAAAACAAAAAAATCTGCTTTATCCTTTCTTACTGCTGTTTTCCTTCTCAGAAATTGTCATTCCTGTTTTTATATGCTTTACACTAACAGTAATGATGTGAAATGACATATGCTCCTTCAGTAAATTGATTATTCAAATACACAGTTCCTATTATTTTCGGATTTGTTTATGGAACTGTTACTACTAGATGCACAACAAAAAGGTTTACATGTTTTGGTATGTTTGGTATCTATGGTTCTTGAAAATAGGATTTGTTCTTATTTCAAATGAGAGATGTTATAAGGCAAAGAAATGATAGATTTGGACTACACAGGCAATAAAGCTATTGCCTGTGTAGTTTAGGAAAAGGATATTTGCCATTTCAGACCACAAGAAACCATTTTAACTACCAGCCTCATGACATCCACGTGCTTTACATAATTATCTCACATACTTCAAATACAAGTGCAGTAATATTTAAAATCTGTTTGCTAAAGCACTGAGGCTATGAAATGCTGCTTCCATAACTTAAGTGGAGTTTATATATTTT
>KL283744.1:7911-20694 GCA_000699545.1 Podiceps cristatus
CTCCTGTGCTGAGGCCCCAGAGCAGACGCAGCACTGCAGGTGGGGTCTCACCAGAGCGGGGCAGAGGGGCAGAATCACCCCCCTCGACCTGCTGCCCACGCTGCTGGGGACGCAGCCCAGGAGACGGTTGGCCTTCTGGGCAGTGAGCCCAGAACATTGATGGGTCGTGTTGAGTTTCTCTCTCATGTTGAGTTCATATTTAATCTTTTCCCCAACTAGTATTTACTAAATATTGAAATAAAACTGTACAGTTTGGAAACATTCTCAGCAAAGAAATTAACATGTGTTAAGGATTTTTTTACATCATAAATATTATTGTTAATAAAGAGACAAATTGAACTTGTAATATACCTGTAGTTTACATATAAAAGCAGATTGTTCCCTAGCTATTTTTGAGAACATCTTTCTCTTTTAATTCAGGAATATAAAGTCATATATAAAGATTAGTCCATTAAATTATATTCATGTATACAACTAGATTTTTGCCTTTAAAAGGTTGTTGGTGATCCTAGACTTTAAAAAGAAGAACATCATGATGACCAAAATATAACACTTGTAAGTGAAAATATTGTAAGTAATGTATATAAATCCATAGGTTCATACAGCTCCTGACAGATGTGACTGCATCAATGAGAATCCTGAACCACTCTTTATGTATTTTCCTAGATATTTAGTTTAAGAAACATTTCATCAAATTTAACATGTTAGGTATTTCTATGAAGACCAAGAAGCTAGACAAAGAAGCAGAAATCAGTTGTTTGAAGCCATGTATGAACTGATTTTTTTCATTTCAGCAGGCAAATAAGCCAAAATAAAAACAACCCCCTTTGTTCTCAACTGTGGGAAAGGGACCACTTTTATTTATAAATATTTTTCCAAAAGAAACAAACCGTCCCCTCGTGACTAAACAAATAATAATGAAGTGAAACAGTCATCTCTTTTACATCTACAACAGTATGTTTCTTTTCAGGTTTTCTGAGAATTTTACAGAAATGTATAAGACCATATTCACAAAGCTGCCAAAGAGGATGAGAAGATATTTTACACTTCTTTTTTATCAAATGCTTACTAGTAAGAGCACTCAAATTCAATTCTTTTCTCTTCCTCTGAGTGTTCGAACTCCAGCTCTTACTTCTCAAAAGGCCCAACGGGTTCAAAATACATTGGGAAACCAGGAGAGGAAGTCTCCTTAGCATCTCTTGTTTAGCCTGTTCTATCTTGTATAAATAATTCATTATGTTTAGGAATGGAGGCTAGGTGTCTCTTCTTTCCAAAGAGCATCAAACTGGACTCATTCTCACTTTCTCATTCTGTATTCCAGTGACTATTTAAGCACTTTATCTGAAAGGCAGAAGATTCGGAAGGAGGGAAATGGGAGATTCGCTGGTTAGCATGTCCTATGTAAGAAACTGACAGATTTAAGAGTTAAGAAAACAGTTCAAGTCTTTATTCTGACAGAAAAAGAATACCAGCATATGTCTCCCATAGGCCCCATAGAATTCTCTACTCTACATAAATCCATTCTTTATCTGAAGGTAATGATTTTATAAATTACAGGTTAAAACTAGGTTGTTTTGAAGTAAAGAATGCATTTATTTAAGGAAGTAATACAGGAACTAGACTAAGTGGAAATAGGATAAAATCCAAAATAAGCTATCCAAGAATCCTATAGCCTATAACATAAGGGGGGAAATAACAGTATAGTTAGTCTATCAGACATGTGGTAAAACATCTGATAAATTACCTATGGGAATTAACAAGTGGGAGAACATGAGAGCTGGTGGAAGAATTGTATGGTGAATAGTGAACTGACTGAAAAACAGCTGGCAACTGACAAAACTGAGAAGGGAATAATCAAGCCAGGATCAATTACTAATAGAGTTAGTCAAGGGTTAGTCATGGTGCACAACTTGTTTAATATGTTCATTACGTTGCATTTCATGAAGGCCCAAAAAGTAAAGGCTAGCTGATAAAATTTGTTAGTGAAGCAGATTGCAGCACAATACAGAAGTAAGTGGAGGAATATAGTGATAAACAACTCTAAAGTAAGCTGATACACTTAAGGAGGAACAAAAGTAAGTTCTACTCTAAACAGTTGGAATAGAAGATACATAATGTGATGCAGCTGGGTTACTGTTGACAATAAAATGACACGTCCATCAAATAGCAAATGTAATTCTAAGGTGTATGCAATGAGGTCCCCAGAGTACCGCAAGCCATATGAAATAAGACAAAAATGTCTCATCTTGTTTAATTTAGTAAAATGAACTGACATGTGATAAGATTGCTTTACATAAATAGATGGAGTGGTTAGGGGTAAACACAAGAGAAGAAAAAAAGCTATTTAAAATAAACAACAATGTTGACCTAATAAAAATATTGCTAGATGGGCCATAAATACATTTGAGTTGGAAATTAGAAGTTGTAATCATCAGAGCCAGAATATTCTATAACAGCTTTCCAATAGAAGTAGCAAGGGCAATAAACCAAACTAGGTTTAAGATGAAGCATGTTTCAGAAATAAAAATGTTGTATATAAACATCTGTTTCAGCTAATGCTTGCCAAAACACAGATAAGTATCCAATAAAACCTTATGTAGTATTCTTGCCAAATTGCGCAGTGAATTGCAGGAGAGCAGAGATTTTTAGGATCTATGACTGTGAGATGACTCCTGCATGACAACTGCTTTGGAACTGGGGACTTCAGAAGGATTGAAAGCCTCAGTTTGAGAGCAAGCTGGTAGTTCAGTAAGTTCAGTGTTGCATTTTTAGATTCATCTTTGTGGTGGTGTTTACACTGAGCTCTGGAAAATTTATGGGACACAGAAAATAAAAAAAAAAGTACTTTTTAACTATCAGTCAGTTATGAGAATGAAGAAGATGAAGATTTGTTTTAAGCACTGGAACTCCTTAGGGGAAGGGGGTAACCCTAAAAGTTTTCCTGTTCTATCTATCCTAACTGATACTGATTTCAGTGGAGATAAGATTCCTCCACCCAACTGACACTCAAAATATAATAGAAAGGGCTGCAGCAGTTTAGATCTGGGAACTAAGGATAATCCTTACACAAAGCAAGCAGAACATCTGGCCAAATTTTATGTGTAAGACAGAAATTACATCAGTTGATAGGCCTACAAGAACTTGCAGAGAGTAAAAAATACAGACACTGAGCAAACCTTTATATTCTTTTCAGCAAAACCCATTAGAGAACTGGCGATCCTCCCAAGGGACAGCAGAAGCAAAATACCTATAGAATCAGGTCTAAATACCTTGACAGTCTACAGCTGCTATCAAAGAAAACCAGTATAATTTAGCTATATTGGAATTAGGTCTTCATTGACATAAGACACTGATCAGATTTAGATTCATTATTATGTTGGAAAACCTAGCTTTCCAGACAACTGTACCAGGTGGCTTTGTCAGTCATAAAGCCAACACTCATACCAGCATAAATATGCAAGTAATAATATACCATTTAGGCACTATCCTAAGATGTGTTAATACAGAGTTGCCTCAGGAATAGTTTTGAGAGAGAGAGAAGGGATTGCCGAGAAGCACATCCAGCTTAACCATATGCACTCAGAACAGCGCACCTTGTCCTCTGATGCATTGTGTTAGGTGCAAAGGTAGGAACCGGACTGTGTTTCTAGCATGTTTCCAAAACCTATGGGACACGTACATCATCAGGAAAAGAGTGCCCAGATTAGTCTTTTCTGCTCCAACCATGAGGAAAGTTTACCTCTTTTGACTGTAAATTGCATTGTCTTGTCTAGATATATCTTTGGGTCTTCATATTGTTGTCTTAGGTGGTAGTTTTCTAACCATTTTAGTTTGACTTTATTGCAATAGGTGCAGCACCGTGTTCTCATGGCATTAAAGAACATGCCACCAAAGCATGTTGTCTGAAATGAAAAGCTAATGAAATATTCAAATATAGTGTCTACAACCACGGCATGCTATAGTCTTTATTTCTATACCATAGACAGACACTGTTATGCTTGTTCATATTGAGAGAATTTATGACTTTCCAGTAACATGTATTTAGTCATTTACATTAACTGGGTTAACAAAATATTATGGTCAATTCTGTCTGACAAAATCGATGAAAGCAAAGCACTTGCACAATTCATATGCAAATCATCAATATAATATTTCATTAAAGGGTGGTTTCTAAATGATGCTTATAATAAGACATTAAATAAGGAAGTGAATATACAAAAAAGGTTGAAAGCAAGGGGATCATAGTAATAAAAATTTATTACTGAACATTTTGTCCCTTAAATCTAAAGATGAACTATAAAGGTACGGTCTGATGGTTTTTGGTGATTTGTGAATTTCACTACCTTAAGTAAACCTATTTTAGCATTCATTATATACAAGTAGGAGTGCTCATGTAGTCAGCTGCCACATTTCATCTGCATAGTAGCTTTTTCTCAAGATGTTTCAAAAAAAACATGAGCATATTTTTGTCCTCTGCTTATAGTAAAAAAATATTTTCAGAGAAAAAAATGGAGATGACAAAAATTGATTATATTTCTTTCTGTTATCATAGTGTTTCCAACACTGTTAAGGTGCAGCTAACAGGTAAAAAAAAAAAAAAAAAAAGAGCACATACATAAGCTCTGAAAATGATTGGCTATTTTTGATATTGTTTCTGAAAAATCACAGCCTCAACTGACCCACTAAGAAAAAAATGGAGAGTAATAACCAACAACCCACTGCAAAAGTCACATCAAAAGACTTGCCAGTGTATTTTGCTATGAATTCTGATTTTTAATTCAAACCAGAGAAAGGAACAGTGATTGAAAAAAGTCAGGTGAAAAATAAGATTTCTTATACTAAAAAATTTATGATTATGCTATATACAGAGTTTGTAATAAAATCTAAGGAATGAAGTCTAGACATGTTCAAAAGCAAGGTTTTATTCTAATACCTAAATTCTAAATGAAGTGGTATATAAAGACTCAACTCCAGAGAGCATGTAAATTATCACACTTTACAGAAAGATGTAGGTAGCAAATAGGAAACACAATATAGGAGTAATTCACAAGACTTAATATAAGATCAGCAGTCATAATATACTAACTGCCCACCTGTCAATACTCCAACACATTTTAGGGGAAAAAAAAATGTCCTTAAACAAAAGAGTCGGATCCTCATTTTAGTGTGTAGTGGGTTAACCTTAGCCAGCAGCCAGGTACCCACCCAGCCACTCTCTCACCCCCCCTCTTGAACTGGACCAGGGAGAAAATAAGATAGAAAAACATGTGGACAGAGATAAATATAGTGAGTTCCCTTACCAGTTACCATCATGGGCAAAATAGGCTCAACTTCATTCCTTTGTTCCCAGTTCCTCTACCCACTACCCCTCATCCCCAGTGGCACTGGGGACATGGAATGGGGTTTGCAGACAGTACATAACAGTCCCTCTCTGCCATTCCTTCCTTCTCATATTTTTCCCTTGCTCCAGCATGGGTTGTCTCCCAGGGATGCAGTCCTTCATGATAAACCAGATCCAATGTGTGTCCTCCAGAGTCCATAGTTCCTTCAGATAATATCCACCCGCTCCAGCACCCATTCTCCAGGGGCTGCAGTGGAATCTCTGCTCCAGCACTTGGAGCCCCACCTCCTCCTCTTTCTTCTTCCCTGGCCCTAGAGCTCACAGGGCATAATTAAGTTGAAACTGTACTTATATCAAGTTGTGATAAAACACAAAATTAAGTCCAAATTTTTTTTTTTTTTTCAGAATCCATTTTATTAAGTGTGCAATCTATGACAGCATACTTATAGGAAAAGATAAGCCTAACAGAACTTGAAATTTGCAATCTGAACAGGTCTAAAAACCTTATCAAGCCTATTAGGTGGATGAATCTCCTAGATGGTGTAGAAGATGTTAATATACATTTAGAAAAAACACCTTAATGTGTAAAATGTTAATTTTATATAAAACAGCCCAATGTGTATTTGTCTTGCTTTAGTTAACCTAATTAATATGGAGAAAGAACTGTATGATAGAAATAGTTATTAATGTATTGGTAAATAAAAGATAATAATCTAAGAATTGCAGTGTCATCCAGATATTTTTTTCTTTCTGTGAATCAACAGCAAAAAAAAAAAAAAAAAAAATATTAGATGATTTATCATCTTTTCATAACAAAGCTTCATCATTGTTGTCTGATGATGAGAATATGATGTCTGGGGTATGAATAAGGTCGTGAATCAAAAAATATATTAAGGCTGTGAACAAAACCATAGTATTAAAAAAGGCTACTCTTGTATATTTTCTGTGACTGTAATTAACCAAGAGCTGTTACACTATTTATATTCTTTTAAATTCAGGTGCAGATGAAAGCCTCAATGGAGTGAGAAATATCAGGGGACTGTACAGCTTAATCCATGTCACGAGATCGTGCATGTACGATATCAGACAGTAATGAGGAGGAGAGGACAGGAAGTTCTCTTTCCACCCTGAGCTCTTCTCTCCAGTAAACTCCCATCTGAAAATGTTCAAAGTAAAGCCTCAGTGTCACATAGGCTTCGGGCTACCCTGCACCACAGTGATGGGTGAATGTCATATAGCATGGAGAAAGTCCACGTAAAACTATTTGACATGAGAAAACTTGCAAGATGAAGGTCTAACCATCTTTGGCCTATTTCTCATCCACTGCTGCTTTGAGAACTCATTCCAGGACTCCAAACAAATCTGAAATTTCCTACACTGCAGAGAAAACACTGTTGCAGTCTAAAACTTGGAAAAATATGAAACTAGGACAGTGTATTTTAAAAACAGTAAGTATGCAAAGGAAGACTTGCTTTTACCCCACCCCTGCCTCCCATAACCTTGAGAAGAACTAGGCTAAATCATTTGGTTGAAGTCAGATGTGTGACCTGACAAAAGTCACCTCTCTTAAGCTTCTCCCATCTGTGTGAATGAATGGGCATGCCAAGAACAAAAGCTTTCCTGCATACTTAGAGTGTCATCAGCATCAATAGTCCACATTTTTACAGCTGTTGCAGTGACAATTGTGCATGTGGAAAGAATCTGAAGGAGAACACCGGCTTCACCAAAGGATATGATCCCATGAAGCTGGCCTACAGCAACCTTCCTCATTCCGCAAACCTGGTTGAGAAATAAAAGGTTTCAATGTTTAGCATCACACTATAGCTGTGCAAAATTAATCCACTCTAAAAGGAAAGGTTAATATATGTATTCATGTGCACACACACATACACACACACAAAATATATATTCTGGGGATTTAGAGATTTTACTTCAGATGATTGCACTTTTCCAAATGTTGCTGTTCCACAAGAAAATGGGTCACAAGATTCTGTTTTACTGCCTGAGAAAATTCAAATGCTAATTTACTTCTAAAATTTTGATTATAAGTACAAGTAATCCTTTTTCTTATTATTTTTCCTGAAAATTTAATTCTATGAGTTCAACAAAGGGTGTTAGCCATGCATTAAATCTTGATAATTTTGCTTTTAATTCAGATTTTTATATATTTTCTCATTTGACTTTAAGCATTACTTTTCCTGATGGTAAGTCCTGTGAAAATTATTAAAGTAACAGAATGAATGACTTTGAGAAAGTATTGTGTAATTTGGCCTTCTAAAAACTGTGGAATATTGCTAGAGCGGTTTTTTTTTTGTTTGTTTTTGGTTTTTTTGTTTTTTTTGTTTTTTTGAGGGATAAACAAATCTAATTTCATTTATGGTGGCTAGCAATACTTGGATGCACCTCTGATGCAATGAACTCAGATGACAGAAATTAACTTGACAAAAACGTATCTCCTCCCTCAGTTCATACAAGTGCTATGAAGTGCAATTTTTAGAAAGGTTACTTTTAAACAAAGCAGCTTATTGCAGTCCTGTGTTCTGTTTACATTCATTGATTGGCAATTTCCTCCATGTGCTGACCCATACTTTATTTCTAGGAATGGAAGAGAAAAGCAAGAAAAGTTTAAAAGATAAAGGGTACCTGCAACTGCACGGAAGGCAGGGTGGCAGCTGAGAAAGGTTCTGTGGCATTGCCTCCAAGCAGAGTACTATTCCTGCTCTTCAATTAGTATTATCGAACCTGACCTGGGCACTGCATAGAGCATCATAAAACTTAAATTCCACATCTAAACTATAGAGCAGAAGTAGCCTATAGGCTTAGCTTGAAACTAAATTTACTAACTGCCAACTTTGCTTAGTAAGTAGTGCATCCTAAAAGCTGACTCTGGGTAATCTATACTGATTGACTCAGTAAGAAGGGAAAGGGGGAATATATGGCCTATACTTCAGAATTCCCTCAGTTATATGTCTATATCTATATCTATATATCTCCTGAATATGTAGGAACCCCAGAATTCCATCTGACTGTGTTGCCTCAAGGGCCATATACCTTATATCATTTGTTTGCAACAAGGTCACATGGCTGACAATAAAGAGACAAGAAACCCTGGGGTCCTTCCTGAGAAGTAAAAGACAACTAGGACAATTAGACAATTAGGCATCCCTAAATTATCTATTTTCATTTTTTCAAAATATTTTAAAATGTATTTTATTTATTTTTTTCTTTTTTTTTTTTTTTTTTTAATCCATATTATGTTGTTCCAAACAGAACCACTTTTCACAGAACCGATGACATTTGGTTAGCTGCAATAACGGCCCCTAAAAACATATCATCACTCTTCAGAAGCAACCTGTTCCTCCTACTCACCCTTATCACTCATGCTTGGGTGTTTCCAGATTCCACTGGAGGAATTCAGCAGTCACAGACTGCCTCCAGCTCAGCTGAGCTCTTAAATTATTGTTTGTGTGACATTTCTGATATCCATGGGGAGATCCTCCAAGCTGGCCCAGCCGCTGTGAAGTAAACAACATTCAGCTGCTCTGCCCGGCTTGCCCTCCCACCTCCACGCTGTGTCCAGCTACAGAACTAGGTCCTCTTTTTGGCGATATCTTTTTTTTTTTTTTTCTGTTATGTAGGTGGAATTCCTTCTGTTGCCATTGTTGCTGCTGTCTTTTCAGGCCTTATTTGTTTTATGAGAAGTGCTGTGGGTGCCAAACCAGCACTCTGGCTATTCATATAGGCCATATTTCTCCTGCAAATAGCACACTCCTAATAAATACCAGTCTTAGAATTTCAAATACTGCAAACAGAAAACAGCAAATCTTACATGCAAAAGGATAATGAACCTTACTATATCAAGCCTTCAACTTCTGTTTAGTCTATAGCACATCTTTCATAAACCTAGAGAGTCCTAATCTGAAGTTCTTATATAGCATGGAATTCACCAGATCTCTGAAAAAATTGCTCCACTTTAATTAAAAACCTGTGTCTCATTTTGTCCCCATTTTTTAGTTTCAACTTTCAATCTTTGAATCTAGTCTTCTCTGAATAATGTTTTTTCTGACAGGTTAAGGAATTATCTTCAGTCAGAAAACTGTTCCCCATGCAACTAAACAATTGGTCAGATGGCTTGATATTCAGATAAACTCAAAATTCCTTACTCCCAATTTAAGGCATAGAGGTCAGAATGTATGAATGTTTGCACATGCTGACTATGCAAACAGGTCATTTCCAGATTACACTGGGGTTACGGTTTGGTTTGGTGTTTTGTTGTTGTTGTTGTTTTGCTTTTTTTTTGTTTGGCTTTGTTTCTTTTTTTTTTTTTGGGGGGTGAGGTGGGAAGAAGTGGGAAAGAATCCTTTATAATCTGTTGCCAACCTTTTGAAACTGTTGATTCCCCAAATGAACACAATAGGACTCATAAATTGTTTTTATAATTGTAATGTATTTTAGCTACTTCTGTGACTATTCTTTTGTTCATACGTTCAAAGACCAGATTAGGACACCTGTTAATTGCACTGGGATGTGATATTTAACTGATTGTCTGTAGTTCTGAAATCTTTTCCACGGTCGTTACTTACCAGAATATAGTCTTCCATTTCATGTCTACAAAGCTATGCTCTTCACAGCAGACACATTGTCTTCCATTTGGGGCTTATAAAACGTACAAACTTATCTCAGTGCACAAGCCAGACTAGTTTATACTATTGATTTATCCCCTGCATTGTTAATTATTCTTTCAATATATGTCATCTTAAAATTTTAGCAAGAATATTTTTTTTTCTTTTTGGATAGACAATAAATCACTGAAGAAACTCACTAGGAAATTTCTGACAAGTAATAAAAAAAAAATCCAAGTAAAATGCTGATTTTTCAAAATGTAATTGAACTTACCCTTTTCCCCAGTGGTAGCCCCACAAGTACTTTGACTTTTCTGTAAATATTACATAATCCAGAATTAATAAATCCTACATGTACACTTATTTCACCTAGCTTTACTTGCTCTGAAACAAAAAAGAAACACAGATGAAAAAGCATATTGTAAGAAGTTCTCTTAAACAAAAAAATATAGAAGAAAGCTCATAATGTATTGTGAAAACACATTTCATACACATACTTAAGTTAAATCATTAATTCACTACTGAGTCCCATTCAGCTATACTGTCAGCTGCCGGGAAGCTCCAGGATATCTATGGGGATGCATTCAGATATCATTAATTTTGGGTTGGGATCATAACTTTACCATAATTATACTTAGCATTGCTACTGTAATAAAACTGTAACAGTGATACACATAAATATCAATCAACCTCTGTGAAATTATAATGCATTAAAGTAGAAGCATCTACTAAGCAAAGCAAACTGATAGTCCTAAAAATACCAATGAAGTTTTCCAACAGTGCTGAGTATTTTTTTCTTGATGGCAAGACCATTATATTAAGAACATACAAATCTTGAATTCTAAAGGTTTCCAAATTCTTTCCTTGCTTCCTACCACAGCTGTTAATGTCCACAATGACAAAGAAATGTACTAAAGCTATTCTAATCCCATGGACAAGTCATAGAATCATAGAATCGTTTATGTTGGAAGAGACCTTTAAGATCATTGAGACCAACTGTTAACCTAGCACTCCCAAGCTGACCACTAAACCGTGTCCCTAAGCTCCTCATCCACACATCTTTTAAATACCCCCATGGTGACTCTACCACTTCCCTGGGCAGTCTGTTCCAGTGCCTGGCAACCCTTTCAGTGACGAAATGTTTCCTAATATCCAATCTAAACCTCCCTTGGTGTAGCTTGAGGCCATTTCCTCTTGTCCTCTCATCTGTTACTTGGGAGAAGAGGCCCACACCCACCTTGCTACAACCTCCTTTCAGGTAGGTGTAAAGAGCGATAAGGTCTCCCCTCAGCCTCCTCTTCTCCAGACTGAACAACCCCAAGTCCTAGTAAGACTTGCTCTCAAGATCCTTCACCAGCTTTGTTGCCCGTCTCTGGACACGCTCTGGCACCAAAATGTCTTTTTTGTAGTGAGCCCAAAACTGGGCACAGTACTCAAGGTGCAGCTTCACCAGTGCTGAGTACAGGGAGACAACATCAGATCTTTAAATTGGCATAAACTTGCTTAATTCATTTAAAAGTAATTTAAACCTGTGACAGAAAAAGACCTCGTCTGATACTTATAAAACATTCTAAAACCCCTTTTTATAAACATTGTTTATAAATATTTGCTTATTGATATCATTCTGGTTTAGTCCAGTCCATCTTTATGTCATTAGAAAAAGAATTATTTTGTAATTCTGCTGGAAATCCTTACAAGTCTTTATTTGTTTATTTATTTTACTGTTCAAACAAAGCTACCACTACTACAATGCTTATTACGCCAGTACTAATAAAACTGGTTGAAGAGCCTCATAAATAGCTGGGAATACATTATGTCATTCCAGTCTCTCTAATTCAGACCCTGAAGTCATGAAACCAGGCAATGCTCCAGTGAAGCTATTCTAAACTACACTAGTTGTATCCTAAATTTCATGAAAAAATCCCATTTCCCCATAGATGGAAGAAATAAAACTAACAAAATTAGACACAGATCAAAATGAATCGCTGGTATAGTTTTGCTGTTGAGTGAGGTAAAGCAGCTGTTAACTCAGTTCAAATAGCCAGCTAACCCAGGTTTAGTATGCATTTTACATAGCCAGAAAGTCTTTGCCTCTTTGCCTCTCACAAAATGAGAAAATATAATAAGAAACTGTTATCTAATTCTACAAGTTTCAGAGGATCAGAGATATTTTGGATGGCACCTTTTCTAAAACATCTTGGAAGAGTAAAAAGAAAAAGTGGAATTGCTTTTCTTAGAATTAAAGCCTTTACCTTTCTCCTAATTCTGTTCCTCTGAAGTTAGGGAGAGTTTATCATTCTCATTAATGGGAGAAGAGACCAGACAAGGCTTAGCAAGTCTGAAAATCCTACCTGTAATCTCCATTCAGGATCTAAATGACATTCTTGCAACTGGTGCAGGGAGAAACAACTCATGCTGAACTAAAAGTGATGATTCCAATAAAGAGGAATCATTTTGAGAATCACGTAATCAGTAGAGAAAACCCTCCTAAGCATCAGGGGAATCATCAAGAGACTATAAGCAGTTGGGAAAGATATAAAACTTATGAAAAGAGACAGTCAAGAAAATATAAAGTGTCAGGAAAAAAATATAAAAGAATGAAGCATGACACATTAGTGAAATGATGCAATGCAGAAATTAAAGCAAAAGTTCTCCATCATATCAAACTTTTGCTTAATGTAAGCTTAATGTACTTTTACTTGGCTAAAGCAGGTGAGATGTGTCTAACTTGTTTCCAAATTTGTTACTTACAAGAAATTCAGATCAGCTCTCCCAGATATGACGTTTTAGAAATCAGATAATTAGACAATTGGAAAGAGT
>KL283745.1:0-11505 GCA_000699545.1 Podiceps cristatus
CTTCCAACCCAAACCATTCTGTGGTTCTATGCTTAATGATGAGGAAAACAAAATAATCCCACTGTTACATGCAGAGCTGCAAAGAACCTGGCAGCACTGCTCAAGCCACCCGCCACTTCCAACTTCCCCCCAAGCTGCTTTGAGATGTTTGATTGTTCTCAACCACTGGCTTTAACAGTTTCTAATCCCCTCTTCTTATAAAATTCCTCCCCACACCTCCCCGAGGGGCCGGGGAAGGGCTGTGGGGGGACCCCAGAAGTGGTCCTCCCCTCCGCCACCCGCACGCCCTTTGCTCAGCCTGAACCCAGAAATTCAGGACGAGATTTCTGAAGTGAAGACAATTTCAGTCTTGGGTTCTCAAAACCCTAAAAATGAATTTTCTCTATTATCAGGAAAGGGCAGAGCAGGACAGCCCACCAAACATTCACTCACTTGCTGGGGCTGTATTTTACCCCATCCAGGCAAGTTTCCCGCAAGACGGCCGGTGGCTCTGCAAGTGCAGCTGCAGATGAGCAGCGATGCCTGTCCAGGCCAGCTTGTGGCATACGCATACAAAAATGTACTCCAGCCCCCAGGGAGTTCACAGATTTACTATCGGTGAAGGGCAATAATCACTAAAGGAGGAGCAATTATTCCCAAATCATTTAGGATTTAAAAAATCATTGGCAAGAAGATAGAGGTCAAAAGGTGCACTGTCAAGGGAAATAAAAAAACTCTACCTGTCAAACCTGGGTTTAACTTCCTCTCTGACTGCAATATGGTAAGAGGAGAGAGAAAGATATAAAACTGAAAGGTCATATACCCCCTCAAAGCAAGAATTAAAAGATCCCAGTTCATGTTCACATTTTACATGGGGATCACCCCATTAATCTGATCAGTCATTCTGGGGAAGTTACTTTCTTTAGATCAGTTAAAAATTTACCAAACAGAGGGGCAAAATGCAGTGAGACAGTCTCTCTGGTTTTAAGACAAATCATCAAAAATTAAAATGGGCCTAGTTTATATTCTCCTAAACTGTATAGCTGGTGAGAGATGGTGTGCGTGGCTGCAAACATGCAGTTTACACACAGTTTACACGTGTCCCAAAGCTGAGTGAAGCCACTGCTCTCGAAGAGTCCCCATCAAACTCAGCCCAGATCGTCAGTGACAACGGAGGAGATACGCACGACCTCCAAGAACTTGGTGGAGGGAAGACCCAATAGAATCCCCACCGGACAAACATCTGTGGCACAGAAATCACCATCAGGGTCAGCAATCTTACTGGTGGCATCTGGTCCACAGACCCAGAGCTGCTGGACGGAGGTGGGAACTGACTCCTCTTACCCACAGAAACAGCCAACGCTAAGAAGCCTTGAGCGATGCATGCTGGTAGGGTGGTGAATGGGAACCTTAGGTACTTTTTGTCGGCAAACGAGAGTTTTGGTCTTCACTAAAATCACAGGAAAATTTTTAATCAGAAAAGGAATTACGGAGTAAGAAAATGAACGAGGCAGAAGGACAATTTCTGTTCTAGCCAGCCCTGCCCGTGTTGCAACGCCGTGTTTACTAGGACAAGCTCAGGTACAGTATGTTGGAGGCTGAAATCTAGGGAGGATGCAAATGAGGAGATGCAGAGAAGGAAGTGTGCGAACAGAGTATCTAACCCAGTGAATGTTTCTAGAAACATATTTATGCCTAAGCAGATTTTTGCTATAGGTTTAACAACCTTAATCAAGCTAAATGTGCCGGGGACATAAGGAAATAAAGCTTATACACAAAATCTTGATGAATGCATTAAAGCCCTTCACACAAGAAACAGGATGCGTTTACTTTTCTCTCTGTTCTCCCTGGCCCAACTGGAGATCTCCTAGGCTTCGGGATCCCACATCACCGTTAATTATGCTTCCACCTTGGAACTACCAGCCGTGCAAGTGTCAAACACGCAAAGGGCATCACGTGTGGCCTCTGACCTGGGAGAAGCTGTACAACAAGGCAGGTGAAGCAAAGGAATACATTAAACCTCCGGGGCCGGTTTCCAAAGGCTGCAGGGCCAGCCAGGTTTCACTAAGCTTTCAGCAGGGCTCGAAGCTTGAAACTTCGCTCGCCCGCTTAACTCTTCTTTCTGAGCCGGAACAGCTTCCCCGTTGCGGGCGGCGAGCGGGGAGGGGATGGCGGCAGGTCCTCTGGGCCACTCTCGGGGTGACCTCCCTCTGCTCTCACGCGCCACTAACTCCCACCTGAGACTTGCAGGTGGCAGGAATGGGAATTGCTTAACTACCAGTAGTTTATGCACTCCAGTATGACCTGCCATAACTCCCATTAAAGCAGGACAATTTGCTACAGAGAGAACTTTTTATGATTATATAAAACTACCGGAACCTTAACATTATTTAGGTTTTATTGTAAAGCTGTAAAAATCATCCACTGTTACAGCTGCCTTAAAACATACGAATTAGGCATTTCAGTAACCTTTAAGATGTGTTATTCTTTGTCATATTACTGAATCATAAGATAGGTCTGGTTACCTCTAAGAGGTTTAAATTTCCAATCTATTAAAAGTAATACCGGCAATCTGTTATTTCTAGGCCATTGAGGAAAGGTTAAAATGAAAATTGGACTTCGGGGAGTTCCTCCTATTCTAAGTGCAGGTTGAAAACATCTCAGCAGCAGAAGGGAAAGTCAGGGTCTCGGTAAGAAGCAGTTATCAAGGGAAACGACTGGTGATAACTTTATTGATTAAAGCAGCTTGAGAAATTTAAGATTTGACACTGTCTAGCATTACTGTGGTGAGACAGCTTTATTAAAAAGGTATTTTTCATTAAAAGTCAGGTGAAAGAAAACTGTACTATGTTTTCAAAAGCTCGGCTCATCTAAAATGGTTTAATGACCGTATGGATTAAATGCATTCCACAGGTGGAATACATTATTGGCAAACATTTTAGAAAAGTAAAGTAAAGTGAAACCAGTCCTTGTCATGTCATTACAAATGCAGAGAAGTATAGCTTGTTCAGGAGACAGCTTAAAACATAATACAGTACGTTACTAAGGAGCTTATTGAACTGCATATACTGAATTTTTATTATTATGTATGACGAAGTAAAACAACCTGCAAATCCTTCTCGAAAAGCTGCAAGGTCAAGTTAGGAAAACATGTTAGAATTAAGGTACTTTGCCCTGCTGTAATTTGTTCCTCCTACACATGTGCATCATGATCCAGGTTTTAGCTCCAGCAGCATCAACTATTTTTTCCATAGCAAAGCACAGAGGGACCAGTGCCATATGCAGTGGTGTCTACTGCGCTCCCCCTTGGTTAGGGACATAGTCCCTTCATCTCGGATCTCTCCGAGTACAAAAAATCACACCTACAGACTAGACGTATGCCTACAACAACCTGACGGCGTCAACACTAGAAACTATATGGAAAAAAATCTGTGTCAAAATAGCCCGTTAGTCACTAGCAGCACTATGAGTACCTGGCAATTAGCAGAGTGAATAAATAGTAGTCTCTGCAGGGAACGGTTACTGCTTTTCTGTACCCAAAAGAAATCCTCCTGAAGCCAATGGGAACCACTCGCCGAGGCTCACCCTATGGAACCATTTTTGCCAAGCTGGTGATGCATTATATCAAATTTTGTTTCCCGGAGCAAAGTTTTTGAGAGAGGAGTTCTGGTGTCCTATCGCCCGCCTGTAATGACACCTCCCTTGGTGCCAGCAGCTGGCACGGTCTCAGCTGGGCAGAACAGCGTCTGAGGACACCCGCACCATCCTGCCTATGGAAAAGGGCAAGTGATGCCACTCCACAGAGCTACAGCGACAAAAAAACTCCCCAAATCTCTCTTCCCTCCTACCCCTGTGCACCGATCATTTCTGATATAAGCAGAAAGGAAACATAAACCTTCATATCTGATTTAGACAAACAGTATCCAAGGGCTGAGCTCCATGGGCGTTTTTTTCCTTTGTTCTTTTTTCCAGCTACTTTTTCTTCAAATGCCATTCTGTGTCTCAAATGGATTTTTGGGTTTGTTGGTTGGATGAATGGATTGAATAATTGCCATGGCTGTAGCTGGGATATTACGTTCAGGCTGAGCTATCTTGTCACTGGGAAGATATCGACAAACTGAAGGGAGGACAGAAAAGAGCACTGCAGCGGGTTAGGGTGCAGAGGGACCCAATCACGAGGGAAAGTGCTGAGAGCTAAACACACAGTTTTGGTAAGAGACAACTACTGTAATGATAACAGATCTGGAGGTAATTGGAGGGAGAAAATACGCAGGAAGGCAAGCTGCTATTTTGGTTGTTACCTGGAGTAAAAGTAGAAATAAGAAGATGCAGTTTAAGAAGGAAGCATCCCGATGAATCCCAGAAAACGCTGCCTGCCCACAAGACCTACCTGGCTGTGACCACTGTCCCTAGGGTACTTACAGAAGCCCGGTTGTTTGGCTCACTGAAAACTACTCTGGACAAAACATTAATAATCGTGAAACAGGGAACACTCCTGCAGGGGGAAGGAGATGGATTAGATGGCCTACTAGGTCTTTTCCATCTCCCCACTCTATAATAAAGTAAAACCCAAGCACATACTGAATTACAGGGTCATAATTTCATCTCCAGGCTCTAGGGACCTACAAGCCACCCAAACTTCACTCCTGTAGTTTATAATGTCACCAAACCCCCCTGATGGAATTATTACGTTGTAATTCACTGCTGTCTGTGAGTCATCTCATACTCATCCTTATGTCCTGTGTGACATAACAACAAATCAATAAAAAGGATCTGGGCACAACTACAGAGAGGGGAAAGAAAAAGGGCTGCACTAAGTAAGCAGGGAGCATCACACCTTCAGCGTGTTTCTGGAAAGCGTGATGAATCCAATAACACAGGAGGAGGTTCTGGGTCACTCAGTGCTTCCCATTCACCTAAATTAGAAAATATTTTACTTCTGCTGCCTTTCCCTTTTACTACAAAAATGCAGTCAGCGTGACACCACAGGAAATGAATAACATTTTGGCTGCAATTCCACCCTGCTGCAGCCTCCAGTCACCAAGCAGACTGCCAGGCACTGGGGCACCTCTCATCTTGTGAGGCACAACATCTTCCATAATTCCTTGGGAAAACTAACTTTTATTCTTTTGTACTGTTTTCTTCAGCCTCCAAATAAAGGAATTTCACAACAGAAGTGCATGTTCTTTTGAATTATATGGTTTAGAAGGAAGGTGAATAAGAAAGCACAACAGAACAGTACAAATGGAAGGAGAAACCGCAGTAGAGAATGGAGGGATGGATGGAAGACTCTAAATTGGGTAGAGGTAGGGATGGCACAAGTCAGAGCGAAGTCAGACAGACGGGAATAAGAAGGGAAATAGTAAGCAGTCAAAAAGAACCCTCCAAAAAGCAGAGAAAGTAATGTCACACCTTTCAGGAGGGTAACAAATATGCACAGGGCAAAAGAAACTCAACACGTCCCCACTTGCTAACATCTACCCTCTTGGCTGTCAGTCCTCTTCTGTCTACGTTGCCTTATTTGATAGAATGGGCAAAACGTGGCAGGGGGTTCTCTCCGAAACATGTTTTCAACATTTTTTTCTTTTCCTTTTATTTTTTAAATAATTCACAACAAGATCCTGAACATAAATATTTCTCTGCACCCTGGATCTGGAAAAAAATATTTGCATATCCACCCAGAGTTTATCATGTCATCCTGGCCACGTTCCTTTCAACCTTTTCTGTAACTTTCCATGAAAGACAGCAAACAAAAAAACCAACCAAACAAACAAAACCAACCAAAGAAAAAAGCATCAGTGAGCATAACTATATGGCACAGCCAGTAATCACAGCATCAGAAACCTTACCTGTTGTGGTGGAACTCCCATTTCTGCTAAGGCTGACTCAAAAAACATTTTTGCTGGTTTTCCCACTACCTCAGCTTGAACATCACAAGCATACTGGAAAAAATGAAGAGACACAGACAAAAAATGCTGATCAGAAAAGGATTTGTTCAACTTCAGTTAATTGTCTAAAAAGTATTTGATTATTGATTTTTGCCCTTAAATACCACAATGCATTAGCAGCTGAAGGTAAATATCAGAGAATTTAGATAACAGAAGTGTTTAATGTTCTCTGGCAGGAGAGAAAGTCCTCCTGAAACATCTCAAGTTACAAACATTTTACATTCGCCACCACGAGAGCAGTCTTCAGGCTCAGTTCCAGTATCGCTCATTTTTGTAAGAGCATCGCTCTTAAAGAAACAGCAAATATCCTTCATACAAAATGATCAAAAGTACTGGAGGGCCTTAAAAGACGTAGAGGGTTTCTTCAACCACGTAGGATATTTTTAATGGTTCAAGTGACCAGCCAGGTTTGAAAAGTTTTCTTTTCCTGCAACTAAATATCAGTACTATGCTACAAAAGGTGTCTCTAGCTTGTTCCTAGACAACTAGAAGCCCACACTGATCTGGGAGGCAAAAACTCTCCCCAAAACCCACATAGATGCAAATGAACGTGCTCCAAGCATACATTATATCCACTATCTTCTATGCTTGTATACTACCCTACTTTGCTTTATTCTCTGCATTCACTATATATTTTTTTTAATCTCTCTGCAAGCCTATAAAAGGGAGAATAATGATTCTCTCCTTCTCTCACCCTTAGGTTGGCTTATCTATTGGGTTCCAGTTCTGCACAGACTTAATCAGGCTTAAAAACAGGATTGCATTTAAGTACCTTGCTGAATAAGGGCCTTTGCTATAA
This sequence comes from Podiceps cristatus, assembly GCA_000699545.1. Lineage (NCBI taxonomy): Eukaryota > Metazoa > Chordata > Aves > Podicipediformes > Podicipedidae > Podiceps > Podiceps cristatus. The sequence continues at coordinate 6,727 of KL283745.1, forward strand.
CCTGTTAAGGGCAAGGGCTGTGTTAACAACGCTACACCAAACATAAACCAGTTTTTCTTGGGTATCTTGCAGACAGTATCCCATGTTTTTCTTTTCTGACTCCTTTCAAGGGCCTCACTTCCAATAATGGTACCACAACGGTAAAAGTTCACATTTTAAATAAAATTTTTAAAATGAACAAAGCCAGAAAACAAACGAATCCACCCGCCTTTAGAATGCAGCAAATGAGTTTCAATCGGTGGAAACTTCCTCCGCCAAGGTGAGTAATTACAGAAGATGACCCATATTTATACCAGTTACTCTTTTAACAAGGTGCACAGAGCGAGTAAGCATAATGCAAGCTATAAAATACCTCTAATGCCTTCATATATGCTCCAACATCAAGTTTCAGACCATCGGTTTCTTTATAGTAGCGTCTGGAAATGGAAGTGATAAAGTTCCAATGAAATGAAAATGTTGGCAGTTAAATACAAAGAAAACACATTTTATTATTTCTGTGCCTATATAGATGTCCATATGGCTCCAACAAAAAGTCAAGTCATCAGAAACTCTGGAGCCTTAATTTAACACCAGGAATTAAGTAAAGGACAGGCTCAGTACCGTGCAATGCTCGGGGAAAAGATCTCAGGCCGGACGCCCATCTGGGACACAACTTCCCTGGTTCAAAGGGATTTCAACTACCTTCTAGCAAGGATGAACGTGGCCTGTATTTTATTGCAAAGAGTACAAGCTGCTCACAAAAGGCAGCGGTTACATGGATCTTCCTTTCATCACGAACGGAGACCCCTTGGCAGACGCAAGACCAGGACTGGCACCAACCAGCAGCTGTAACACCTTCTGCCGTGTCTCGGGAAGGGGACCCCGAACGACTGACCATCACTGCTTGTCACCGGCCTCCCACACGCGGAGAGCCGTTTAACGGGACTAAGAAAGCCCTCCGAGCTAAATTGTGTTCCTTTTAAAAATGTTCCTGGTGACATGATGCTCGCAAAATTACTTAGTATCTTTACAGTGTTTTTCTGGAATAGCAATTCATGTCAAAGCAGGTCTTCCAGGCTGTCCTGATCAGAGCAAAGACAGCTTTCTATATGACAGGAAAAAAAAAGGCAGGATGAGCAGTCAGTTAAGATTTTATGCCTTATCCTTCTGCCATTTTCGATTATTCAGCACAGCCTCCCTTTAAAATGACCACTTGACCTTTGCTAGAACAGCCATTAACCTTCTATAGTCTAGCGTAAACAGCTTAATTTTCTGACAGTGGCATGACAGAAGAAATTACAAAGCCAATTCCCGCTCTCAGCCCAAAACAGATGCTAAATGTAAATCACTCCATTTTCAGGAGGAGGGCATTCTGCTTCAGTGACTCTGACACTTTTGTTTTCTGTGGAATGAACTAAAACTTATACCAAAATCAACCTGCTTGCCCAAGGCAGGCACCTTGTTAAGGTCCATCCAATTACACTGATTCTGCACGTTAAAAATGAAGCTGGCTTGTAGCTTTTTTTTTATATATGGTTCTACGAGGCTTCTCCAGTTAGGTGAACAATTCATCCAATTTATAATCTCCTTTCTTCGAGTCAGAGAACTTACCTAGCAGGGTAACTCATTCAGAACTCAGGCTCACATTACCTAAATAATTAAGCTCATGGTGAAAACTGACCTCAGAATATCCAAAAATCTGTATTTTTAAATGAAAAATAACACCTCAAAAAAAACAGCAGGTCTATTTTAGAGCTGCCTACATTAATGAACGACCCCCAAAAATACATACTTTTATATGCACAGGGTGCAAAGGCATTTTTGCATTGATCCCTTTGCAAATCTGAAACAAAGGTTGATTCTGTATTTCATTTTGAAAGATGGTATTACTCAACAAAAAAATTGGTTATTTTACATACATCCACCATTCGGCTGTTGGCTCAACGTTTTCTCCTTACGCCTCTAACTGAGAAGCAGTGAGGATTTTTCACCCATGTTGTAGGATCAGAGCGTGAGTGTCAGGCAAGGCAACACAATGGATTTGACTGCTCCTTCCCACTGGTAAGTTCTACCCAGCTGGATCAATAACTCACAAACTAAGAAGGGTTTTCATGCCCATTACGGTCTATTGAACCACTGAAAAAAATTGCCACTACAGTTTCCTCAAGCTAAACATGCATAGTCTTTTTTAATCCCATATATCACACAAGAGAGAGGAATAACTCCTTCAAGGCCATTGGGATTTCTCATTATTCAGCACCGGCATCAATAATCTCCTGTTTAAAATCTCAGAACACATTTAACCAACTTGTTTTTAGGAAAACATTTAAATTCCCTGACTGGATTTTTCCCACATGTGAAAGCAGGAGATCAAAATTTACCTTTACAGTTCAGAGAATAATTTAAAATTTCTTTTGATATTCAAACTATCAAACCAATTGATCCGTTACGAAGCACAGTTATGTTTACAGGTCTTCACCATACGCACCAGCCCAGCCATTTCTCAGTATATCCTTGGGCTCTCCCCTTAGGTCTTCTCAGCCACCACACTTTACTCACAGCCAGTGGAACATCTACCCCCATCCCCAACACAGTTCAGGTTGAGTTTGTGCAGAGCAGCTACTTTCATAAATTGGTAGCGTTGCTACATTAGCAAATAAAAACTCTCCTGGCTTCTTATTCCTCATGTATAGCAATTCTCACACCATCCAGCACGAAAGTGCTCCCTTACGTATGACATTTTCATACATATGAATCAACCGGCAGAGATGCTAACGCCAACGTTCAGAGAGGGCATCTTTAAGTACCACTCAAACAGCAAGGAGCCATTTATGTCACACAGGCCATTAGCCACGTCCAGCATCACATCTCAGCCACTACAAATGCAGGTAGGATTCAAACCTGGAAGAAGAAACCTGCCTGACTGTTGGTGGAAACAGAGAATTTGTGGACCATCTGATCCTCCTCCCCATTAGGAACTTCAGGATGCTTGGAAGATCAAACTGCATGACAAATCTGTACCAACAGCCCTTTATCCAAGCATGGCCTGTTGGATTTTTTTTTTTTTTGGTTGTTTCAGGGTTTTTTTCACTATTGAAAATCATTTCTTTTCAGTTCAGACAGGAACACATGGCTACAGGCAGCAGTTAAACCAAGTTCTCATCTCTGAGATCTTGCAGAGGCAAAGACAAAAAGTGCCTATAAACCTACTGGCCTCTTGCAATACTCATATGCTTGGGGGTCACACACATCAAAACCCAAACTCTCCAGGATTCCTATGAGTTTTTTAAGAGGCTCTCAGACTTGCTTTTAAAGGAACAAGTCCTTTTCCTCATGGCTTACAAAACTACAGCTATTTCACCCTCCCACCGCCACCTGCAAACACATGGATTTTTTCATCAAGGTCTAGCTCACTCTTGAATGCTGACTTTGAAGGGTTGGAGGCCGGCATTTGCTGTTCTTACACACCAGGGCATCTTCAAAAGCTGCTACAATTCCTCCTCTCAAGAGCAGCTGTATCTCTCACCCTCTAGCAGTCGATGAAACACATCCACACAACCACTTACTCTGCACTGTCTGCAGAAAAAAGGCCACCGACAGCTGAAATTCAAGAGATGCCTCACCCGGTGCTGTAGCAGCACAGAGACCCGAGTGATGAGTATTTTCAAAGTCAACTAGAGGATGCGGCACGGCAAGTTCAGTGACTTCCAGCGCCCTTTGCAATCCCACATCAGCACAGCGTTAAACTGTGGCTCGTGGAGAGCATCCATACTACCTTCTTTTAGAGACCTATTTCAGTGTCAGCACCTCAGTTTTCCCTTACAGCCCTGGAAAGAGCTCAAGTGACTCAGGACAGGAGGCCAAGTTAGATGACTGAATTACCCCTTGGCAGATACCTGAGCAGATCAGCCTCCCAGTCCAGACACACAGATGAACGGCTTAAAAGTTGATACTGTGAATGACCACACCAATATCTGGCCTCCATTTAAGTACAAAAGACACTGGGAGAAATTAAAAAATATAGAGACTTGAGGAAGAAACAGTGCTTAACTCACCCTCTTCCAAGGGAGATCAAAACAGGCTTCTCCATCCCAATCAGAAGTCGGAAAGCTTCATTAAGATTTGCATAGGTGAAGTTTTCTGCTGCATCTCCGACAACCACACAGTTTGGGTTTGTTTTATCAATCTCAGCAAATTCCGGGACAAGATCTACAGAAGGAGGAACAAAACAAATCCACAAATCCCTTGCCATTTCAGATCCCACTGGAACTGATGTTTTTCCCTCAGATTTGTGTTTCCCTTCATTCATTACACAACACATTAAAAAAAAAAAACCTCCAAGTCTGAATCAAGCGTTCTTCATAGAATCATAGAATCGCTGAGGTTGGAAGAGTCCAACCATTAACCCAGCACTGCCAAGGCCACCACTAAACCATGTCCCTAAGCTCTCACGTTTTTTGAACACCTCCAGGGATGATGCCTCCACCGCTGCCCTGGGCAGCCTGTGCCAGTGTCTGACAACCCTTTCAGTGAAGAAATGTTTCCTAATACTCAATCTGAACCTCCCCTGGCGCAACTTGAGGCCATTTCCTCTTGTCCTACCGCTTGTTACTTGGGAGAAGAGACCAACAACAACCTCACTACCACCTCCTGTCAGGTAGTTGTAGAGATTGGTAAGGTCTCTCCTCGTTATTCCTGACTGGATCCTGCTACTCATCTGTCCTACAACAAAGACTTAACCAACTTTTTAAAAGGGTAGATAATGACAGGACTAGGGGGAATGGAGTGAAGCTTCAGGAA
>KL283746.1:267-23051 GCA_000699545.1 Podiceps cristatus
TGCTTTCTTCTGGTTTATGTGTAAGCATAAACATTCTCTAGATATTCTAAATATTTTTGTTTACTTTTACTTCAGCATATTTCATCTGTGCCTTATTCATAGTGGAAACAAATACTTGGGTATTATGTCAGCTCTTCTCAACTGTGCTGCTTGACTGTGATGACACAGCACTACCCAAAGCATCCTTGAGCCTGTGAAGTGGCTCAGAAGTGCTGTTTACAGCCCCTAACTGAGGCCCTGTTCCTCTCCCAGCTCTGTCTCCACAGCTGATTAAAGCAACCACAGTATAAAATGGAGGATGGGATCATTTGTGCTACCACATCCCATTCATCCCAGCCAACTGTATTTGGTCCAGAATTAGGGAATTCTGGATACTATATTCACCTCTGAGTTGAGAGACCCACCAGTCATGGGCAGCTGGCTACAGCTGTCAGCCTGACTTTTGCCCAAAGCTGTTGTGTAATTTTCTATTTTAAACATAACATTTATATAAAAAAATAATTATTTTCTCCAAGACTTTTTGTAATATCATAGGCAGGTAGAAATGAGACTGTGTGTTGCGTGGTGTTTCTAATCTTTAGGGAGCTCTGCCCAGCCTTCAGCTGTGCCGAGGAAGCACTGACTGGCACATCCTCCTGAGGCTGTGCTAACATAATGGAAGACAAAGTCACGTAAAGCAGAGATCTGAAAACATTCTGTAATTGAGATTACCTGTGTGTGGAATAAAATATCTTTATTTGTATTATCTGCCTTGAATTTAAACTGTTGAGTGAGAGAATACTAAATCAGAGAAAACATTTAAAAATATAAAGTTCTGTGGTTCAGTTCTGATTTTTTTTTTTCATTCTTGCACCACAGTGAGAGTTACCCCTTAAAAGAGTTCTGAAATGTCCTACACCCACAGGACGTTTTCTTTTCTGCTTGTTTTGTACATCAGAGCATCAAGTTATATTTGCTCTCTTTTTACTGGAAGGCTGTGTGAGTGACAGGAAAGCAGGTAGGACTATGCCTTGAGAGGCAAGTCAGGAGAAGGCAAGTCAAAAGAATAGCCCAGAAGAGAAGAGATTTTTATTTAAAAATATCTTTTTGTTTGTTTGTTTTTCCTCTAATATTTGCCTTAGGCATCACAAGAAAGTAGAATTTCTTTTGTTAAGAGATATTATTGACAGGCTATTTCTTTCTGCAGCTAAACACTCTGAGTCCCAGGCTGCATCTACAAAGACCTCCAGGTGTGCACATGGGTGGCAATGGAGGCTGGGTGTATTCATCTCGCTTTGCAAGGACTTTACGTGGCCTTACAAGGACACCTGAACCACAGAACCCTCACCCTGTCTTTGTTCTAACTCAGTTATTTAAGTACTGATTGTCTATATATAAAGGGCTCCAGCTTATTTTTATTCCGTATTTCACGTGTCTGTTATGAAGAGTGAGTTCATATCCACTGCAGTTCTTCACCTGCACCTTCACACTCTGTGTGACTTTCATTTGAGACTTTGATATTCTTTGTCAGTTTTCTCCAAATTTAAGGAAAAAGAAAAAGAGAAAGAAGAAGGAAAAAGAAGATACTTGTCGACAGTCATAATGAAGCGTGTCATGGCTCCCCGGTATATAGTGATGGTCTTACAGCCAGGGCAAGTCTTCAGGGTGCCAAGTGAAGTCTTGTAAAGAAGATGATGTGAAGAAAGCATACAGTTAACGCCACGGTGCCTGAGGCTTATTTATTTGATGGCCTCTCAAAGAAGTTGTATCACTTTCCCACGCTCAAGTGGAGTTGTGGGTCCTTATAGTGAACAGTGTGCTGTGTAACAGGCCTGTAACAAGGACCAAGTGCTGTACGTTATGTTGGGCACGGTGCCACGCTAATGCCATGGTGCAGCTTCCAGATGGGAGCTGGCTCCTCTCCTGCCAGCTCAGAGGACAGGCAGAATGAATGTGTGCCTGCCTGCACCCAGCTGCCCCAAGTCCCCCTGCTTTCCCACAGGGTAAGAAAATGTATTATCACACAGAACATACACATTGCCCTGTGCGTCCTGGTTCACGTTTGTGCAAATGGTACTGATTTCCATATATTCTGATTCATCTTTAAAATAACAAGTCTTCTTCAGAGTTTACTAGCTAAGGCTAAGCTTCTAAAATAAACTGTCTTGCTGCTGATATGCTAGAGTTCACATGCAATTTCCTTTGGTAGAGTCTGGGGGACTGGTGCTTAAGTAGATTTGAAGAGGCTACTTGGGAACTGAGCGACAGTGCTATGAGGAGATGAAGCCCTTTGTTTCTTTCACGCTGGGTGCTTGGGCAATGCTGCATATGGGTTATGCCGTCTTGTGCAATTCACAACCACATATTAATTTACACAGAAACAATCTGAACTGGAATTTCAGTTCCCCACACTCCCATCTGAGAAAGACAAACCAAGCCCAACAGAACAGGATTTTGCCCTCCTGACTATATCAATAACCATCCCACATCCTCTAGAGTATTCTTTCGTAGTGCATTTATGGGATAAAGTTTGCCCACTAAAGATTGCTGCAGGAACATTCTCTGTTCAAACATGAAACCAAGTGGCTGCTGCTTCTTGAAAAACATGAAGGTGTCATTGTGAACGTTGCTCTAGTATTTACAGGGGACTGGAAAATATAGCCTTTTAGAGAGATTTAACTCAGATCCCTATGTGCAATGGCATTGCCTCCAGCCTAAAGCCAATATAGTTTTTGATCCTAAGCCTTGCAATCTGATCCGGTGGTTCTGCAGTTGTGTTTGTTTTGGAAGATGCACAGCAAATAACGAGAAGAAGGATATACGAGGTATCACAGAGAGCTATAGGGAGAGGGGTTATAACTCCAAGGAGGGGGGAGCTTTGTGCTTGTGGCCTCTGAAAACCAAAAAAATGTAGATAATATTTGCTTTTTCTATGCTCCCTTGGGCAAACAAAAATAAAGGGCAGAGGGAAACTATGGGGTACTTTTTTAAGCTATAGCCTTTGGTTACTAAGGATCAGATACTGTTTTAATCAGTTGATCTACTGAGGAGGGGAGCAGAAAGTTTTAGCCTCAAACTCCTAGACAAGGTTGTAGAACAGACAGGAAGTCCCCATTGTAAATGGGAATCTGCTGTGAGCTGGTTGAAATGCTGAAGTTCTCTTCTGGGGAAACAAATAATTAGCCATCTGAATTTGCTGTCATCTCCAGTTGGAATGAAAAGACAAAATTCATACTCCCCTGAATACCAAGTATTCCCCAAAGTTGAAGTTTGCAAATACCAGAATGGACTTATCTGAACATTTCATTTAAGTGAAGTCAGAGCATTTTGCCTTGATACAGTCAAAGAACTTTTTTTTTCAGCTGTTGATTTGGAAGCTCTTTGGCACAGAAAATGGCAGAAGCCTGTCCTCGGAGGATGTGGTGTTCTCTGAAAATCTCATGGATTGTTTTTTCAAGCAAGCTGGGCAGAAGTTCTTTGGAATCTAACTTTGCAACGATCGCCAGCTTCATAGTAATTCAAAAGCCACGAAAGCATTCTGGTAAAGGGCAATATTAAGGGTGGCAGCAGCTTGAAAATCCTCAGTACCTGCAAGGATACTAGAATGCACCTTTGCTCTGAAGTTCAGCAAAAAAGATAATCTTAGATACTTGTAACAGAGGTAGAGGAGGACAGCCCTTCCATCTTACAGGAGCATCCTGCCCAGTCTTCCTTAGCTTAAGACAGCGGTGTATTAAAAACATTTTGACCATGCCAAAATAAAGGTATATTCAAATTTTCTCATGTCCTTGGGAAATGGAAAATGCAGTTAAAGGCATGGCAAAATATTGAGGGCTCCTTTGCTTTTGCACATAGTAATGATTCAGATTCATGTTTTTACACGGCTGTTTGAACAGCCAGCTTATAAAGGTGAGAAAATGACTCATCTATACTGTGGTTTCTGCTGCTTCAGGAACTGGATTACTTACAAGGTTAACTTGGCAATCAGTTATAACCTGAAAGTAGAGTACTAAGGAAGATGGTAATGGCATTTTTTTTTTTCCTAATTTTTGTGCTACAGTGTCATGAAATCTATTGAAAAACTGCTATAATTTTCAGTAACATTTTAAATAAGCATAATTAAGAAGGCAAGGTAAAAGAAAAGAGTTGTTGGTAACTGGGCAGTTAATTATGACTGGTAGTTTTTAGTTGTAGCTAGCAGTTGTTATCCTGGGGTCGACTTCCATTAGAAAATGTCAGGACATCCTCACCAAGCAGCCAGCAACCCAGGCTTTGAGGTGAAAATAAAAGCAGTAGAAGAAATAATGATGGAAGCATTACAAGTAGATTAAATGTTTACCAGTGGGAACAAGGAAAGAAGAACTAAGTGGAAACATTATTGTTGGCCTTAAGGGAATTATAAAGGAAGCAAGCTAATGAACCTGCAAGCAAGGAAGAGCAGGATTTGAACTAAGAACAAGGCATATTCTCGTCGCCTAAGAAGTCCATCACTGCTGACTTTCATGAAAATAAAATCAGATGCAGATCCTAATATTCACTAATTGTTAAAAAGAGGATTAAAAAAGTTATGTGGCAAAGTGCAAGAGAAAGTTCACAGGTGAGTGGGTAAGGCAGAAAGGGATTATTGGCCACAGCTGACAAATAAAGTGCACAGAATAAGCAAAAATGAAGAGATGGGGACAATAGCAATTAACTGCAATTGAGCTCCTAATGGAAACAGATTAATTTCAGGTTGTACAAGAGACAGACATGAAATGTGTACTCTATTATCTGATCTGGTACTGAGGAGGAGGGCAGCTATTTTAAAGGAGATTCATATGGTTGATAAGGAGGAAGGAAATAGAGACAAGTTTAAATTAAGACATGGGAAACGAGGGAGGAACAAAACAACAAACACTGTCAAGGAGATGGACTAGCTGACCTCACAGGTCTTCTCTATCTCATGCTTATTTGACTCTTTATGAAGAGAGCAGGGTCTCAGTAGCAGATATTTAGGATAGCATGTTAATGGCCAACTTTAGCAGACTTGTCCAGTTATGAAGAGTCTGCTTTTCTGCAATCTCTTTGTAATTTTAGAATAATGAAGTTACTAAAATGCAGCTCTGAGTTGATCAAATCATATCTTTAAAATACTGGCGATGACTAGAGGTGAGCTATTTTCCTCTTACAGTCCAAGTGTGGTAGTATCTGTGTTGTGAATTATTTTGGTGTTTCTCCAGCTGCTTTCTACTCTGCTGAGGATATTTGGTTGTGATGATCTGTGGTCACCGCACATAGAAGCCACCCTGTTCACATGCTGGCAGCATCCAGTTTGTGTTTGGGGGTCATGCTCCAGTAATTTGCTGTAGCCTGTGCCGGGCCATATCATTGCACACTACTTCATAGAATCACAGAATGGTTTGGGTTGGAAAGGACCTTAAAGATCATCTAGTTCCAACCCCCTCCCATGGGCAGGGACACCTCCCGCTAGACCAGGCTGCTCAAAGCCCCCTCCAACCTGGCCTTGAACACTGCCAGGGATGGGGCATCCACAGCTTCTCAGGGCAACCTGTTCCAGTGCCTCACCACCCTCACAGTAAAGAATTTATTTCTAATGTCTCATCTAAATCTACCCTCTTTCAGTTTAAAACTGTTATCCCTTATCCTATCACTACACTCCCTGATAAAGAGTCCCTCCCCATCTTTCTTGTAGGCCGTCTTTAAGTACTGGGAGGCTGCTATAAGGTCTCCCTGGAGCCTTCTCTTCTCTAGCCTCCAACTCTCAGCCTGTCCTCACAGGAGAGGTGCTCTAGCCCTCTGATCATCTTCGTGGCCTCCTCTGCACCCGCTCGAGCAGATCCATGTCCTTCTTGTGTTGGGGGCCCCAGAGCTGAAGACAGCACTCCAGGTGGGTTCTCAGCAGAGTGGGGTAGAAGGGCAGAATCACCTCTCTCAACCTGCTGGTATGCTTCTTTGGATGCAGCCCAGGATACGGTTGGCTTTCTGGGCTGCGAGTGCACATTGCTGGCTCATACTCAGTCTTTCATCCACTGATACCCCCAAGTCCTTCTCTGCAAGAGTGCTTTCAACCCATTCATCGCCCAGCCTGTATTTGTGCTTGGGATTGCTCTGACCTATGTGCAGGACCTTGCACTTGGCCTTGTTGAACTTCATGAGGTTTGCACGGGCCTACCTCTCAAGTCTGTCCAGGTCCCTCGGAATGGCATCCCTTCCCTCACGTATCAACCGTACCACTCAGCTTGGTGCCATCCACAAACTTGCTGAGGGTGCACTCGATCCCACTGTCCATGTCCCCAAGAAAGATGTTAAATAATACTGGTCCCAATACAGACCCTGGGGGACACCACTTGTCACTGGTCTCCACTTGGACATCGAGCATTGGCTATAACTCTGTGACCATCCAGCCAATCCCTTATCCACCAGATGGTCCATCTGTCAAATCCATGTCACTCCAGTTTAGTGACAAGAATGTTGTGTAGGAGAGTATCGAATGCTTTGCACAAGTCCAGGTAGATTTGAAGTGGACTTCCTGGATGTCCCAGCTCCGTGGGGAAAAAGAATGAGAAAATACCAGACACATGGAAGTGTTGGAGAGAATTGCTAAGGGAATGGCCACCCAGTCACAGGAATGCATTGTTGAATTAAATCAAGGGGTACCAAGAGGTCAATCCCGTATTTCCAGTAGTGCCTCCACTGTTGTCTGTATTTAGATGAGTTGGACAGTATTTTTGCACTGGATACCAATATCTTGGATTTGATTCTTGCAGAAGAAGTAACTGAGTATTGTCTGGTACTGGACAAATGTAGATGTGAGCCAAGCTATCTTCTCACCAGCTGTCTCATCAGCAGTCTTCTCTGAGGACATGCAAGCTGGAAGATGCACTGGCACTGCATTGGAGATCATTCTCTAGTCATCAGTCACAGAATTACAGGTTATAATACATGTCTGCTACTCATCTAAGTCCTTGTTTTTTGGTAGATGCGAGGTAGTTGCTTTCTAAGTTCTCCTTCTCAGCTAAATAAGAATGACCACAACTACTTTTTTTTTCCTGCTTGCCTGTACTGTTCTTTTTTTTTTTTTTTTTTTTTTTTTTTTTTTTTAATTTGCAGTCATGCTCTGACTGTTAAAAAAGACAAGCAGCTACAGGGTGGTGTAACAGGCATGACTGCTGTAAAACAACTCCTCCAGAGCTGCACTTCACCCTCTAATTTCCTTCTCTCCTGGGCAACCCTCTCGCTCATACCTATCCCCCAGCCCCTGCACAAGAAGCATTTGATAATCTCCTGTCAGGGGTGGTAGATGGCCAGAAGGAACCTTAGCTAACTCTTTCTGGCCATGGTATCTTTTGGGAGTCAAAGACCCTTCTTCCTCCATCTCTGTCCTACGTTGTGGTCAGGCCATTTCAGGCTCCAAGAGTTACTGTGGCAGCAAAGAATTTGTGTGAGCAGAACAAGATGTCAAAAGCTTTTCCATTGGAACAGCCCCTGAAATTTAATTCAAGTCTGCTCTGTTTGAAGAACATCTCTGTGCTCTAGGAGAATCGTGGTACCTTTTCTTTGGGTTTTTCTGTTTTCTTTTTTTTTTGTCTTTTCACATAAAAGCCAAGGTGCTTTGGTAGAGCGAGAAATTATCACAGTCTTATTAAAATTCGTATCCAGCTCTGCACATGTGTGGATTCATCAATAGTAAAGAAAATGTTTGTTCTCTCTCATCTGCATTAGCACCAGTCAGAGCAATGGGTGAGTCCAGCTCGTGGGACATGGTCTCCCTCCATGTAGAGGGGAGATCCCCTGTTACAAATAGACAGATTGGGTCGAAGGCTTTCAATAGCCGATTTAGCCCAATGGAAAGTGCAGCTCCCAGACTGAAATCCACTGAGGCGTAGAAGTATGCAAAGCAAACCCTGCGCTTCTAAGACTACGTATGCAGAAAGCCATGCTCTTGGTGGTATAAGGTCAATGTTAGATGACAAAAGCGTATGTATCACATCCATTGACATCAGCACTGCTGTGTGTTATTAATGATATGGCACCTGTGGTTACTGAAACCATCCACAGCAATTTTCTCGAGTTCTATTAGCATCAACATCATCATCAGATAAACAAGTACCAGTGTTGTCTTTTAGTGAAGGAAATGCTGGGAGTGGTTGACCACTGAAGGCCAACAGATCTGTAGTGGCAGTTTCCCGCAGGAGCCTATCCCTGTTTTGGTTTAAACAACAGACCTTGATGATTTGGAAGTTTTTTTCTGAACCCCTTGGAGAGGAAGGTTCTGTACTAACAAGCTCTAGACACTGCCTTCAGACAATGTTTACTAGTCCTGAGAAAACTGAGCTTTCATTAATATTAGTGGCTTCTTTGTGGTGCATGGTGTCTGTAAACTTCCCAGTCCGCTCTCTGTGGGTCTCTGAAAGCTGTGCAGCTGCCGCGGGTACCCAGGGCAGTGGTGCAGTTGTCACCCAGCTCCTCCAGTCTGTCCCTTGCCTGGACAAATCTCAGTAGCAAACTGATTTGAAATGCCAGGATCACCTATTGGAGATTTGTGAAAAGGGCGAAGATCAGGCTAACCAGGCATCATCTGTTGCAGATGGTTTGTCCAGCTTTAGATCTATAAACAGTATGGGCTCTGCTCCCTACCTCAGCGTGAGGGTGTGGGAGACAGTGTGTACAAACACAACTGGAAAAGACCCTGATACATACTGACCCTGATACGAGCATGTCCTAGAAAGGGAAAGAATAAACATTAGAAAACAATTCTGACTTTCCTCTAACCTTTGCAATGAAATCATCCTATAATTTATAGCTTGATTTTTTTAAATGATTTTTTTTGGATTAACAAGCTCATGTGTGCATGAAAGAATTCATCAGTCAAGAACTTACATACACAACTCCTAAAGACTAGGCTTTACCTCCACAAAAGGAGAGAGTCATGAAGAATGTCATGAGTGTGAGTTGGAATCCAGACAAAAGTGGAAAAAAAAAGCGCTTTTTGTGTTTTATGGCACTCCACTACCTTTTTAACATTACGCTTTTTGTGTCAGCACTCAGCAGATTTAGGGTAAGATAAAGTGTCCATTCTTTTCTCTCTGTTTTTGGGTTTGTTTTTTTTTTTTTTCCTCCTCATTCTTTTTCCCCTCTAGCATCTGGGATCCTAAAACCAAAAAAACCCTTTATGATTTATCAGCCCTAATTGTCTTGCAGTGGGGTTTCAGAGAAGAGATCATTAGCGCAGCCAGACATAATGCAGATGTCCCAGTGATGACATGTCAGCAGAAGGAGTGTATTTCTCTTTTGCCTCCTCCCTCTTTCTTATTCCTTATCTAATCACGTTCCCCTCAACACATTTGTCATTTGTATCTGTGTGATGTTTGGTAGCAGGGGCAAAGGGGAAGGAGCATCTCTCGCAGCGTGACAGGGCTGTGCCGCTGGTGGTGGCGAGCACGGCAGGGCTGGGCTGGTGTTTTGGCTGGCGGGATGGCCCGTGCACCCCTGCGCAGCCAGCTCCTTCACGGTGAGCTGTCCTCTGCTGTGCACGGCAGCAGGGCACAGAGTAGTGTGTCTCACCTAATAGTAGGGTTGGCAGGGATGAGTAGGACTGCCTTGGATATGCAGGCAGCCAAGCGGCTGTGTTTGTGTGATGCACCTGAGAAAACCATGCCACCAACATTACCCGAATAAAACATCTCAACTGTTGTCCTGGCTTCATGCTCCAGCGATGAGGCCCTTTCCTGCGGCTGTTCATGTGCAGGCTGCCTGGGTAAAAAAGGCTCACAGCAATTCAACTTCTGCAGCTCACTCATGTAAGCAAAATGTTATTTATGAAGATTTTCCTTTAAAAAATAAATGTCCTCTGGCTTGAGAAAAAGCAATAAATGCTCTAAATTATGTTCTCAATCCAGAATTAATCTGGATGACTGGACAAGGGAGTAAAGAAGGGATGAAACAAGAGCTTCAATTTATAAAGAAGATGTTTTCCCTCCAGCTGCCTGGCAGTCTATGTTGGGGAACACAGAACCTAGGACACCGCTGAGCCTGAAAAGGTAAAGAGTAAAAATTGCGATTATATCTGCTATTTTTAAACGTTTTCTTTAAGGAAAAACCCGAAGGAAGAGAAAAGATGAGAAGGATCCCAGATAGCCATCTTGATAAGAAACATTCCCCAAAGAAAAACCAATGGAAGCCCTGCCAAATCAGGATCCTTTGTGCATGGTTATATAGGAAGTCCGTCTCCTTTTCCCCTCAAACCAATGCTGCATGCAAGACTTATTTTATTCTTGTCATGGCAAATAATTCCATGGCTGCTTTCCATTTCAGGATTAAAGGCCAAACTCTTTAAGTCAAATTGCACCCATTTTAAATTTCAGTATATCTGCATGTATAGTTATAACTCTTAACATATTTACAATAGAAATGTGATACAGAGACATCATATCTCCCACTATATTTTGTGTTTCTAACATGAGGAAGCCAGAAATGGGGTAAGCTAGAATGCTTGTCGACTTCCAGTTTCTAATTTCCCTTTCCTCTTTCATTAAGAAAGCTATGAAAGACCTTGAGAAGAGCTGAAGAGATCACAGCTGCTGCTCTCCCACCCAAGCCAAGATATCCACAAAGACATGATCCCCCTCCTCCTTCCCACCCTGCATTGCTCTCCATCTGGAAAGAAGAAGGGAGGTTTTGGTAGCAGCTCTGACTTTGTGATGGCAAAGGGATTCCGTTGGGGCTTTAGTGCTCCTGAGCCTTTTATAGCTGAGAATTACCATTAAAATTCAATACCTCCAAACAGGAATTCACTCCTACAATTGATTGAAAACTCCAGAATTAACTTTTGGTAGCATGGATGCTCACATGCTTTTCCTGCTCTGACTGCACAGCACACCACTTCCCCGAATCATGCTCCTTATAATGCTCAGCATTGGTCTGAGAACAACATGTTTCACATCTAAACAGATTTCTTTAAAGCAGAAACAACACCTACAAATCCGCGGCCCAGAGATGACTGACTTGGGTGCAGGAACCTATCTTCTGCCAGAGAAGGAAATGGGGTTGTCTTTGTCACTGGGACCGACTAACACCATGGCTGGCAGTCGTACAAATTTTCTTAGTCTGGGTAAAATATTAATGATTTGTCCCTTCCTTGCTGGATGTCACCTTGGTAGGTCAAGAACAGATCCTGCATTAACTGTTAGGGTTAAATTAGTCTCTCAAAAAGAGGTTACCATGAAACACTTACATCTGGGTAAGTCCTGTAGTTTCCTGAGTGACCCTATGTTCTGTATGGCTAATGGCTCTGCCGCCTAAACTTGCTGCTAAAGAGCTCATTAGTGTGTTAATAGTGCAGTGGAGGTAACAGGTTTTTTTACCAGTCAACATCTCTCTGTTCTTGTCTATCTATATCTTAAAAATGAGACTATACATTTATTTAATAAAAGCTGCAGCACTGACAGAAGGCAGACTTCTGTAAAATATTTGGTATTAAGGGTACTTAGATTGCAAAGTGGCTTCGATCAGAATTAGCATGGCCCACACTGAGTGGATTACCAACTAGACAATATGTGTCAAAATATAATTTGGAAATGGGAGAAAATTGGCAATGGAGTGTCAGCACTGAGTAGTTGTATTTCTAGGAGGAATCCAGTTTTGCTCCCATCTTATTTAATGTTTTTATCAATAATCCCATAGGAAACATACTATAATATTGCATTACTATAATATTGACATATGTAAAATATTGGTATTGATATAACATATTGATAACAAACTCCTTCTCCAAAGGAGAGCTGTAAGAAGATGTAGCAATTGCACGCTGAGGTTAAACAACTTTGGACTGCAAACGAGACATGGACTTTCAACAGTGAGGACAGCTAAATAGCTGGCAAATCACCTAATCAGAGTTTCCGCCAGATGAATTTAACATAGCGTGTAATTATTTCCCACATAATCGGATGTTCAGGAGATGCAGATGAGCAATCAGGCATGAAAAATGGGAAAATCAGAGGCATCATGTTGTCTTTAGCTTCATGATGATGGACTGTCAGGCCAGTGCTTTCATAGCTGTCATGTTGGGACCAGTGGATTTGTTTCAAGAGTGAGCAAGGAGATCTCCATGTCTCTGTCCTAGTCTTTGCTCAGCATTTTTCACCATTTTTCAAGGCAACTGCTCCTTAGTATCCATTCTGGTGACACATGTAACTACCAGGACTAGTTACTGGAGATGGTGCAGGAACAAGTCAAGCACACATGGGAATGTTTGAAAAGCCAGTTGTTAGATGAGCTGCAGATGTTGTTCATTTTGAATACTAGTAGCTGTTCTGCTCAGAATTATTTCCAAAAATACACTAAACACTTACATGAATAGCTAATTCTTTTCTCAATCAATACTTTCACTTTGGAATATTTTTGCTTTATGTTAGACAATTCAGAAAGGAAAGAAAAAGTGACTGCAAATAGAAACTGGAATATCTCAGACAAAAAAGATCCACAATGGGGAAGGGTAGTTTCCATTGTCCATTGAATGGCATTTTTAAAAACAAGTAGAGGTTGATATTTCTTCACAAAACTTTGTCTTGAGTCTGGCATGCTTGTGGGAAAAGCAAAACAAGAATAGTTTGCAGGATATTGTATATTACAAATACTCTGGGCATTATGAACAGAAAAAAACCCCAACAACCTATCACTGTAGATGTTACTGCCTCGTAGATATTGGGGTTTTTTTGGCTTTCATTATTCTGAAATTAGTTTGTTTATAAACATTTCAAAATTGTAGGGCTGTGTGTAAAAAATTCTGAGATAATGGTTTTACAGATACCACATTATTAATTTAAAATAGCTTTGTGACTTGTCCTTAAATAAGTACTAAGGGCTTCAAGCATTGACCCTGCTTTTCAAAAACTGAGTTGGTTTTAAGTAGTTAAGTATCTGGGCTAGTTTCTTCTGCTTAAAGAGGGATTTAAAAATAAAACCAGATGCAGATAAACACTTGAATTTCAGGATCAGAAATCAAGCTTCTGTTTAAAAAAATATTTAATGACAACCTACATCAGCTTGAGAAGTGCATGGTTTTGAATTGCATATCATTCACCTTCATGAAGCAAAAAAACCCCAACCCTTGAGAACTGTGGTCAGACAGATACTGTAGACATACAAGGGATGTAGGCTGGATCCTCTGTACCTTTATCTCCCCAGTCCTCACATGACTAATTTACACCAGAGAAAAGTATTTTCCTCTTCTGTCTCTTCAGCCCATCTGCTCCTCAAAATTCAGATTTTAGCATGAAGGTAGAAGATGTCACCCTCCAGCATGATATCTGTATCAGGAGGATGAAGCTGCGAGGCTGCAGCAGGCTCAGGACTGACGATCTCCAAGTCTTTTTCTCTGCCTGACACTCCTGATGCCACCTGACTTCAGTGAGGTCTGCAAGCACTCAGCTCATCAGAAATGCATACCAAAAAGTATCAAAATCAGCCAATTATAAAATTTGCTGCTACTATGGTGACTGTGGTTTCTTACAATTAGCTCCAAGACAGGTGAAGTTTCTGATGGTGAGATGCTCCTGCCGATGTGCATGAGGCTGAGCGGGCAGCACCAATGTGAATCACCGCCCGTGCTCTCAGCAGGGATGCTGTTGCAGTCCCCCACTGGAATTTGCACTGGGCTGTGCTCTGTGAACAGCAGCAGCATGTATCTGTACTTCCTAAGAAGAGGAGAAAAATGGCTGCGTGGAAGAAACTTCCGCATTACAGACATTCCAGTTGTTCCTTTGAGCCACAGCCATAACTCCCTCCATATGTAACCCTTCACTTCTCCCTCTTTACAAGTTTATTTTCCTTGTAAGGAAGAAAAACATGGAAAAGATTTTTGGTGGGTGTAAACCAAAGTGAGAAGTACTGAATGTAAAGAATGAAGAAGGCTTTATACAACATCCGACTACAGCCAGCGAGCTGAGTCACACACACAAAGCCATGGAAATGCTAAAACCCATGAGATGCCTCTGTCTAGGTGAAATTCATCTTCTTGCCTAATAATGCACGGGAGAGGAGTACACGGGTGCTGGTGCACACACAGAAAGGGAAATCTTTGCATCAATTTATGGCTTGAGCAAGGAGCTCAGTGGCCTCTGTGGCTCCTGCTGCAAACTCTGGGCCAAAGTCTGAAGGTGCTGCACACATTCTGCCTGGGAGGTTTTGATCACAGCAAGCATGTATGTATAAGGCTGTTGCAGCTCCACTGCTCTCATGCTTCTCTGTAGACGCTCTCTGGAGCAGGAAGAAGGTACACCATGAAATCACTCCATTTCACACTTCTTAAGTGTTCTCCCGGTGGGAGTATGGTGATCATTTTGGATTTCAATTTAAGTTTTGGGCATAGGCACATGCTCTTCTAGTCTCTGTATGAAGAACACTTCCCACTTTTCATGGCTGGAAGGTCACTGCCGCTAAACCTCTGCCTGGGCCTGATGGAACTGTAAAACACCTTTAGTTGCCCAGCCTGGGAGCCCTACGGGACAACTAAGGGCAACGGTGAGGGGACCACAATCAGATGTGTTACTTTGGCCTTGTGGTGAGTAACAGCATTGTGGTGAAAGCTGAAGTGCTGACTGAGGTGTGATCTCTTTTAACCGAAATTGCCAGCCTCTGCTCTCCACTCGGAGAGCACCCGGGCCCTCTCACAGCTGTGCCCTTCCCCAGAGAACCAACTGAGCAGAGAGGAGTTCCAAGAAGGAAGTGTGGTCTCCAGAAGACCTTTGGGGTTTTTTTGGACTTTAGTCTGCTGGATGGAGAAATCACAGCAACAGCCTCAAAATATTCAGATAGTGTTTCACCGTTCCATTGTATTGACCCTGCTGATGTATTGTTCTGCTGCGTTCCACCATTAATAAAAGAAAACACATGGGTTTATTTTCTGTGAACACAGGGGTAAAGTGCAACTTGTCAAGGGACCTTCAGGTGGATATTTAACTTTTCTTGAGGTTGCAGGTAAGTTGACGACCTTATCATATTTGTAAATTTAAAACCAAACCCCACTGAAATGAAATAGTCAAACCAAGTAATTTCTGCTGCTGTCAACATCGGGCATCACCTAGATGTCACCAAATGTGGCATCATACCATTGACTTTCTTCAACCAGAAGCCCTTCTGAGGCTGCCAGTTTGGAGTGGGCCTGATGCCCAGAGTTGACCTCTGCCCTCGTGCTGCGGCTCCTTCGCCCTTTTGGTAGAACGAGACCCAAAAGTAAACTTTAGAAGATGTGGACACATGAAGTTTAATTGTTTTGTCCAGGAAAAGTTACTACTAAGACAATAGCATTGCCATTGCTAAACATAGTGTGGAGCCTGCTGTTTTGGTAGGTCTGAGATACAGTAGTTCTCTTCCAAGGACAGTCTGAACTACTGATTCAATAACGCACATTTGAAGGAAAAATCTGCATACACAGATGCAAAAGGCAGGGATTATTCCATATTTTATGTCAACACATAGATATCCTACCGAGTATTGTTTTTCTTTTTTTTTTTTTTTTTTTCCCCCTCCTCTTTTTCTTTGGTCTGGTTTATGTTTAGATTGTTATTAAAACCATGTGAAAGTATCACAAACTTGAATTTGGCTGCCAAAAGTTAGGTCCTTAAAACCATATGTAGGTATCTATCTAGAGTGTCCAATTTTCAGAGGTGGGGGGCTCAGAGCGTGGAAGAGCAAGGTAGTGATTTAGGTACCTACATACAAATTCAGGTGCTTGTTTGGAGAAATCAAACTGGGAAAACTTTGGCCAATATCTTCAGGCAAGAAACATGAAAATGGTGAACTTCTGAGCATCTGACAAGTTAAACGCTTAAATAATTAGCAGAACATGGCAAGGCTGTAAACTTTCCAAGACATCCCCTGGGAATCTCAAACAAAATATTTGGAATTCCAGGCTTCTTCAAATTCATTTGTTATTGGCAAAGGACTACATTTAGACTGCCTGTTAGCAAACCTAAGGCTGATTTAAGGGAAATTTAGGAGCCTTCGTTAAAAAGAGCAATTTCTAGCATCTACTAGTCGGGGCTGCCAGCCCCTGGAGGTATCCAGCCTTAACAGTGCTTCTTCTGCTGTGGCTTTCTCTAGGTGCTCACGCTTTACTGCAGGTACTCAGAGGTGTATCAGCATGAGCACTTCATTGCCAGAGTTTTTGCAACTGGTGCAGAGTAACTTAAAGCCTGTGGGAGGCCCAGAGCCACTGAGCCTGCTCAGACTGTGCCGCACACTGACGGACTCAAGAAAGGATGAAAGGAGAAAAGGACAGTTCATGTATAACAGCTTCTTGACTACGACACTCAACCACAAAGCAGAGAAAGTGGATGCTAGACATTATTCAGGATCCAACTAACCATTTATTTCTGAGGAGAAGAGCATAACTGGGTGATGGACATGTCTGGGAAGAGACATGTGCTTCATCCCTCCCACATCATTAGCGCCACTGGTGCAGAAAAGGATGCTGGACACCTGAGAAGCAGAGGAGAGTGAGCATCCATCTGGCACTCAGTGAGAGGGGACCATCCTGGGGTGGGTAACAGCCCGTGCTTTGGGCCTGCTTGTGCATTTTGTAATACAAAAGGTGCAAACCGCTCACTCCTATGAGCACAGACCAAGACTTTCCAGTTCTAGAAGATCAGTCACATCAGTGGAGTGCATCCAAGACCGTCCCACTCCCTCTCCCTGCAGCTCCACAGTCCCGCTGCGCCGTGGGCTGGTGTGAACCGCAGAACAGCCGAGAGCGGAGCAGGCAACGCAGGGCTGAACCGAGCTCCCGGGCACAGCTGCTCACCGCCCGCCTCCCACGCCTTGCACACTGGTGCTCTTCTGAAAACGCAGCCTCGGGACGGCGTGTGCCTGTGGCACCCAGTGCCTCAGCCCACAGCGAGGCAGCAAAAAAAGGCCGATTGGCGCCTGCTGCTTCCTCCTTGGCACCAGACTGGAGTGTTGCCAGATGGGCTCAAGGGAGTTGCTGGAGAGTAAACCCACAGCTGTCGCTTCTGCTGGCTGTATAAGGCATTGGAGTAACTAGGAGAGATGCTGTGGATTGCCTTGATGGGCCAGATGACTGCTATTTAGTTATTAAGATGCCCAATTTAGGCATCCAGAATAGGAAGTCAGCTTATGGCCCTGGTGTGCTATGACCGTTGCTTATTATACTGTTCATAATCGTGTCATTGTTTCCGTATGCTTCCTGTTTTATTATATCCATCTGCTGCTCCATGTTTTATACTTGAAATGCAGGCTTTCTGTGCCGCAAATTTGCTCTGTGCTTAGCACGTAGTACAGGCATGCCAACTCCCAAATTCTGCACTTCCCTCCCAGCCCCTGGTGGAAGCACTTAACAGTTCAACAGAACAGTTGAGACAGTTGATAGCTCAGAAAAATGCTGCATTTCTACTTTGTGCACCAACATTGGAGTTGTTTGCCTGCTGGTGCTTGCTATATATTTGAGAAAAAATTCAGGACCTGGAGGGCAAATTAGAGGTTTGATACTCCATCAGTCTATTTAAGCTGTTGGCATCATCCCTATGCTGAGAAGACAGTTTTCTCGAAAGCTTTAGGTGCCATCTTTACATCTGTGACACAAGCCAGCCAAAACAAGGGACGATTTTCAAGTGTTACCATGTTTCTGACTGCTC
The DNA here is from genome assembly GCA_000699545.1 of Podiceps cristatus. Classification (NCBI taxonomy): domain Eukaryota; kingdom Metazoa; phylum Chordata; class Aves; order Podicipediformes; family Podicipedidae; genus Podiceps; species Podiceps cristatus. Next base: position 17,898 of record KL283746.1, read on the forward strand.
AGCTTCAGGCAGGTCCAGTCACTTCACCTTCAACCACTACTTATTGGAGTCAACACCACAGCCTGATTGGCGCAGGGACGTACATTTTCCTTCCTCAAAATTCTCTTTGATGATCAGATTCATGGCTGTTTGTGTATTATCGATGCTCCCATTCTGGGTTGTGCATCCCTTCAGTTACAGAGACAAAAAAGGCTACTCTGGTGTGCAGTAGAGCAAAGGCAAGGCTCTATACTTCTAACTCATTGCTGAAAAGCTCCAGGGTAATTTGTTGAGAATCTCTGGAAATTACACGTAATTCCTAGAAAATTCTATGTTCAAAAAAGCAAGCCTGATCCCTCTGGTTTCCATGTATCCAAAGCTGAAAAGAGAAGTATTTAATATTAATAGTTCTTCCCACTAGAATTGTTCTATACAACAGCTTGGAAAACTATCATTTGTATGATATTTCAGTAGCTTTATGTGTGACTAGATTGATGATAATGGAATAAGCAGACTTTTTCAGCAGGCCCGAGATGAATAAATAGCGTAAATCACAGTACCCGCACAACTACTTTCCTCATCAGTTTGGTTTTACTTTATTTCACCAGTTGTAACTGGTGCCCATAATAAAGTGGGAATAAGCAGCTAAAAAATAACCTTATATGGTTCCACAGGCTTGTGGGGAAAGAAAGGAAGCAGTCAGATTCTTCTCCAATATGGGCACTTGGATTTGCAGTAACTGCTCCCTGGAGGCTGACGTTACTCAGCATCAACATAGCGTTGTAAGGTTGCTTCAGCCTTAGCAAGAGACCTGGTTTCTGCCTGAAGAGCTCGTTATCTGCAAGATGCATCCGACACTGTTCTTTGGTGGCCCCACTGTAGATGAGGATGTGAGGAATGATGTGCTTTGCCCAAAATTACATGAAGTTTGTAGCCAAGCCAATGAACAGACAGTGGTTGCCCATGTTTGCCCAAGTTCAGCCCAGCACCCAAGCACAAGGCCATCCCTTCCCTCCCAGAGGAAGGTGTAGGGCCTGGGTGGTCAGCTCTTAATAAAGCTCCGGGGTACATATTACATGGGCAGCTTTGGAGATCAGGGCTGCCTTAGCAGCCAAGAGGAACAGGGAGAGCTCAGCTAGGGAAAGGTCACTGCGGGAGGCTGTTTTGAGGGGCAGTCTGCAAGGAACATGGAGCAACAAGAGAAAACCAGAGCGATGGTTTATCATCAAGAAGGTGCGTGCGTGTGTGAAACAGCAGGATATGAGTGATTTGGGGGATGCCGTCCCCAGTGTGTGCTTGGGTATCTGTGATGACATGGCCATTGCAAGCTGCTCCTCAGGTAACTACTCAGCAGCCCTGTGAGAACCACACGGTTGCTGTAGCCTCTCTGACAGGGCTGGGCTCTGCCCAAGCCTCCCTGAAGAGGAGGTAGGGAGTATCCATGGAGTGAGATCAGCCTTCCGGAGACCTGTGGTGCCCAGCTGGGGCCCCATCACATCACAGGGATGGGAAACAACTGGTGAAGTCAGGAGTGGGGGGAGAGAGCTGGGGAGCTGCTGCTGTGGTGGTGTGGAGAGTCTGAGGGGGATTTACAGCTGGAAGCATGCGGAGGAGCTGAGGCAGCTGGGAAGCGGGCAAGCCACCCACCTACGGGAAGAATTGAGGGCACACGGGCCGACACAGAGGAAGAGAGAGCAGGGAGGAAACTGGGAGGCCAAGCACAGAGTGCCTCAGTCCTCCTGCAGCCAAGGAAGCCCCTCTCCACTCCAGGTCTGGGGCAATGCCATACATTGGAGCCAGTCTTAGTCTTTCCGGGCACTGCTCCTCCTTGGTGATGCTCATGCCCCTCGCTGCTGCCTCCCCTCCTCCTGCAGACCTGCTCAGGAGGTCCCTTTGAGGGGCTAATTGAGGGGGTGGTAGCTAAAAGCTCACCAGCTCTGAGTGCGCTTGAAAAAGACAACTCACATTTTTTCCTGCACTTCATTCCCACTCTCCAGAAATTTCAAGATAATAAAACCAGCTAAACGTAACCTACATAAGATCAGTATATGCTCAACAGAGCATACCAACTGCAGCGACGATGCCGAAGAGCCCACAACATGTTTTGCAGGGCGATTTCCTCTTAAAGACATTGCAGTGAGTCAATGTATTGGAAACCTAATGGCTTCACACAGATGTTGTTTGCTTAAAATGGCTGGAGGGTCAAGTTCAGGCTTAGTTTGTTCTACTAAATTACAGAACAAAGACTTGGCTCGTTGCTTAGTGAAATAATGTGTAATAGATACCATAAGACTGACTTTTTGTGTATATATGGGCATTTTAAAAGTGAGGTGGAGACTGAACACACTTTCCCCCCCAAAATCAAGCAGAATATATTCTCATCAATCATATGGGAATGACTGAAAAGTTGAAGACATGTTCATGAGATGGGAGATAACCTCAGCTTTTTAAACAAGCAGATGGAAAGGAGATGGCATCGAATCTTTGCAATCCAAACCAGTCAAGTGTGGAGGAGCCAACAGAGCAGATAACATTAAACAAGCAGCACCTAACAGAACTGAGCAAGATGCTCCAGAAATCTTCAAGGCAAAGGGGATACATCCGAAGGACTGAGAACTGTTACTGTCGGGATCTTCCCCTCTTTGAGAGTAACTGCTCGTTGCGGAGCGGGGAGGATTCCCAGTCAGCCGCAGCTGCTGTTGGAGCAGCCCAGCTGAGGGAGGAACACGGTCTTTCCCCCTCGCTCTGTGTTCCTGCCTCATTACCTGTCAGTGAGTATCTTGTTACATTAAACACCAATATCACTGTTACTAATGTCTAAGTGCTTCATTAGTGCCATAATATATTAAATGTAGAATTAAATAGTAAACTTTAAAAAAGCAAACAAAACATTCCTTAAAGCCAAACTTAAAAATGAAACAGAATCACTGTCATCTCCAGTGTATCAATTAACTTTTCAATTCCCTTGCAGATTAGTTGTGCCTCCGTCATCCGTTAGCAAGGCATTACTTCAGTTCAACTACTAACAACTGTATATAAGCACTGCAGCTATCTACATACGTAGAGAAGCTTCTTAATGTAAGTAACACCACTTGATAAATAAAATAACAATTAAAAAATCCCACTTAAACCCCACTTTACTCCTGAGGTCTCCTGGGTAAGCCAGGCATAGACACAAAGTTTCCACAGAAGATTAGTTTTTACTGGCAGAAAAAAAATGTCCTTCTATTACCTTTTGATAGCACAGTTTGTACTACGCCAGTGAAAGAGGCTGCACAGCCTTAGCAAATACTGGAACAGTCACTTTGAAACAACAGTGAAGCCAGAAGCTTTTAGCAGATTTGGAACAAATTCAAGTTTAATGTCTTTGTCACCTCCTTCCTTCTCTCAAAGTCAATGAAATGAATGCAGCCCTTCATTTAAGAATGAGAGGGATTCAGAGATAACTCAATAGTCCTGTCACAGCTGCAGAGATATTTTTCCCCTTTTGTTATCTAATTACTAGGAAAATGGCATTCCTCAGACTTTGCATGAGCAATGAATCAGTTGGTCGTTGTAAAAAAAAAAAAAATAAAATCACTGTAGTAGATCATTAATCTCATTATCTTCTGGGGTCACAACTTCTCCTCATCTGCTGTAGCTGAGCCTTATTCCCAATCCATCCATTTTACTAATCAACCTTCTGGTCATTCCTGATCTACTCTGTGGTAACATCTATGTGTTTAAACATTTGATTTTTCCTCTACAGCCTCCTAGCCCTACTCTCTAAGTTATTTATAGTTAATGTAGTACCCTGCATCCTCCTTCACTGCTTAATACCAAGTCCCTTGGTATTAAGCCGCCTTGCATGGACACTTGTACCCATTATGCTTGAAGGGCAGGGCTTCTGTGGTGCCACGTTCTCCTCTAGAAAAACAAATATTTCCTACTTTTAGGCACTGAGAAAATTCAGTCTTTGTCCTTACCCACGGGAAAGGTACTTTGTGGTGTAGTGAGTCAAACTGTGAACGTCTCATCCCACCGCCTAGTTTAACAGTGCCATTTACCCATGCTCTGCCTATTCCTGTATCCAGAGCATATAGCAGGGGATGACAGACTGTTGGATCTTTCAAAATCAAATCTTCTGATTTTCACATTAGGTGGCATGGGAGTGTTTGTTATAACAAAGCCATAACACTCTTGGAAGTCTCAGCACACACCTGAGAAATCTCCTGATGCCTCTTGTGTGCCTAAAAATTGAAAAGATAAGTCCAGATCTAAGCCTGGGTCACCTGTGAGACTTCACTGTTAGCTTAAATGTATTTATTTTCTTTTCCAGATTTTACTGTGCTGACCTAGCTTTTCCTAAATGCTATTAAGACATTAAAAACCAACAGAAAAACATCAGTAAGGTTATTTGAAGAGCCAAGAGCTATACTACATACTTCAAAATGTAAAATTTCTACAAAGGATACAACTTTTTGCACCGTCAGAGATTTTCTTCTGGTGTAGCTGGTCTAATGTGACAAATGAGCAGATCGCTTTTGCTGGGAAAATGTTAACCTTCATGACCAGGACAGCATCAGAAGACCTGTTCATGCTTTTGCCATACACTTGACTTGGTTGCCTATTATTTCTCTTGTGCAGGTCTAAAATGTGCCCTCCCTTCCCCAGCTTGGCCATGAGGATTGCTTGCTATTTGGTCTTTACAGTGATGATAAAAGAGGGCACACCCTGGCCCTCCTTGACAGGACAAATGGGGAATTTACAGTCGATGTTTTCTTAGTATGACTCTGAATATGTACTTGGGTAAACTGCTGAACAGTAAGCTAGCCTCTGCAATGCACTGACCACTTCATGGAGCATCCCGAGCTCTGCTCGGCTGCTGTTATCCTGAGCTTGCTTCTGGAAAAGCAATACTGCCTGATAATCTGGTTTTGGAAAGAGTTGCTGAAGTCCGCTTTACAAACTGTAATTGAAACAAAGAACGACACACAACCAAATAATATGCGGTGCATCAGTTAGGCAGATGCAACATGATGAAAACAAATGAAACCATCTGAAAAGTGAGTTGAGCAATTACTTCCCTTCTTTTCTAACCGTCACTGTGTACCGTATGGTAGCATCTTGTTAAGTGCCCCTCAAATACAACATAGAGGCAAAACAAGAACAGTCCGTCAGTATTAAAAGCATTCC
>JMFS01114861.1:0-11419 GCA_000699545.1 Podiceps cristatus
TGTGAGACAAGATAAAGGCGTTTCTTGGACAGTGGGATGGCGACGAGAAGCCAAATACCGAAGATGCCTCTTCTGTTTGCCAACGGACGTTGTTTTCCCAGTGTCCTTCCAGACCCAGCCCCTCTCAGTCTAACTGCAGTAGTACTGCATCCTGTTCGTCCGTCGTCTTTTCCGTGACTGAAATTCTTCAAAGAAGTGCTGAATGTCTTCTCGTTTAACCACCTGGGGGAAGCAACGTGAGATCCAAGCTGTGGTACGAGGAATTCAATTAAACCATCTTTTTTTTTTCTTTTTTTTTTTTTTTTTTTTTTTCCCCTCGCGCGCATCCCACGGGGAGTAACACCAAGCACATAAAAGCACGTGCCCTGAAGCCTCTCTGGTAGGGGCAGCCAAGCAGCCCGCCTCTCCCGCCCCGAGGAGACAATTCATGCCCACCTTCTATTATAAGAGAACGCAGAGAAACGAGCTCCCCCCCCCGCCCCTGGCAGAACAAGCACGTGGAGCAAAGCTCCTGATGGTATTTTTAGTGGGTTTGACCACTTGCTTTTATCAGCAGAAAAAACAACACAAAGCAAGATTTTCACTATCATCTCCCTTCACACTCACAGTGCCACTAAGAATGGCAATTTTGCAAATAAGCCAAGAAAATGCGTGTGTTGATTAATAACAGCACGCAAATTCCTCCAGGAAAACAACTGACAAGCCTGTAGGCCAGTATTTAGTCAGCCCTTATTCTTAAGGGTTTAAATTCAACCTAAGAAAAAACATAGAGGTTAAGAGCTTTTTTCCCTGAATATTCTTCCCAGAGCAACAGACATTAAAATTCAAGAACTGCTCTCCATACTTTATAGACAGATTCCTGTAAGGTCCCTGTTATCTCTCAACAGTGTCATTAAGGAAATACAACCTTTAAATTCCAGTCAAATTGGGGATTTCTAATTTCTACTGCAGTACCAGCAACTCCAAGAGACGGGAAAAAAAATACTACAGCGTCATAGTATTCAACACCCACCCCTCAACAGTGCTTTACAACACATTTTCTGGCAAACAAATCCTGTGAGTTGCGCCTTACCGTTCCCTCATCCGCAAATCTCCTGAGATAGTCAGTCAGTTCCGTCTTTAAGTCATTGTATTCTGGACGGAGAAGCGAAGGCAAGGGAAAGAAAACAAAAAATCAAGCAGAGATCCAGCTTTAGTGTAGCACTGGCTCGAGAAGACAGCTTGTTCTACTTCCTCGTGTCATTCATCAGATTTACATGAGACAACTCCAGGTTTGAACTGGATTATAAATGACGAAAAGGCAAGTGCAGGCAAACGCGAGAAGCCTAGTGCTTTACCAGCCCAGCCCCTGCAGTCTGACGAGCTGTCGGGCGACCCGCAGAGAAACGTACAGAAGTTCGGTGAGCGAGCGAGTACAATTAATTAAAAGAGCGGCCCCGCTCCCAGCTTCCCACTGCAAAAGCGCGCGTGGGAGTGGGGGGAAGCCCCAGCCCGCCGCTCCGGCCTGGGCAGGCGTCCTCCCCAGGGGGCAGCCCCTCCTCAGAAGAGGGAAGCATGGCTCCGCCGCCAAACACCTCCGCGCTGCCTTGCCCACGTCCCCTGCGGCAGAGCTGCCAGGAGCACCCTGCGCCCCAGCTCCGCGCCAGTGGCACTGCCCCGGCCAACAGGAGACTGCCGGGACAACAGAGCAGGGAAGGTAAACAAGCCAGACAGCAGAAGTGTAAATGAATGTTTAAATACCCACGTTACAAGAAAGTACCATCAATGCAATATCTAAGATGTTTCAGAGGGGAAAAGTTCCCACAGCATCTAGTTCCTCGTAACAACCGGCCAGAGAGGACAAGCTTCCCTGGAGCAATGCCGATGGCCAAGGTGTGCAACCCGTCACGCGGCCTCCACGCCGTACTTCGAGAGGCATCGGACACCACGCTGCAAGACCTGGCACTAATCTCCTATGGGGAACTGTTCAGGTAAAGCGCTAAGGCAGACTCCAGAAGCGAAGCTGTATTTACCACAGATGAGTTCTACTTGCTGGACTCTGTTCATGCTGTTAAGGGTGTCCATCAAAGGATCTCTCCTCTCTGTTTCTTGGTCACTGGTACCTTTATTTTCGTAAGCCAGGACAGTGTCACATTCATCTGTCAGGAACTGGACTTCAAGCTCTGAATACATTTTCTGGAGAATAAAGTAAAATTTACTTTTACATTACAAAACTTCTCAGATATAGATGCTCTTTCCCAAATCTTTTTGTGTTCGGTATCAGAAATAGTAACGATAAAAATAATAATGTAAATTCTGTATCCCGCACTTCAGACATCTCCCCACGATGACTGCCAAAGCAATGCTGGATTTAAGTAGCAAAGAACATACAACCATTCAGAAGCTCCTTTGTGCTCGATTAATTCCAAAGGATTTGGTGTGTTTATTTGTGGTGGAGTTTTTTAGGTGTTTATATGCAGAGTAAGAACATTTACGCAGATTTTATCTACAAGCTTCTCTTCAATAATCCTCTGGGAGCTCCTCCCTGCCTCCCCCACCCTAATGGTGGCAACGGAGAGAGAATACATACCAAACAGTCTTCACAGGTGCACAATTTGCTTCTCCAGTTCAATGGCCAAAAGGTGGCAGTGTCTTTTTTTAAAAATTGCTTGCTTTGGAGTTCTTTCAGCTTGCAAACTGGTTCCTCACTCTTAGTAACTACCTGAATTAAAATGAGAACATTCAGTGCTCTGTAATGACACTTCAAATACACTCCATTCTTTCCAGTGTGTCATTTTCCTTGAGATTTTTCTTTTGTCTCAGACACACTTATTTTTATAAAGAACCTGTATCACCGTTTCATCCACATTAGCATTCTGACGTGGTTTTAGCAGTCTCCACTGGAAGTTTCTGTTTAAGTTTACTGCAATAGCCATAAATGTTTAAGAAATCAGAGCTGGACTACCACGCAAATGCAGCTACCCCTGTATTAGAACACACTCAGAAGGCACCTCCATGTACAGGCCCGGTGGCTGACAAGAAAGCACAGAGCTAACCTGTCTGCAAACAGACATTACGCCCTTGTCACCCCCTTCTACAGGTGTGTTCCACAGCCTGCTCTGCACATGCCAAGTGTCAGTGACTGAAGAGGAACACAGGAACGGACTGAAAGCATTTACCTCTTCGCTGAGCCTATACAGAAAGAGGTGGGGTTTTCTCCACCTGTCATCAGCACGAAGATGGACAGGACAAAAAGAAAGTCCGTTTTACCTCTGGACAAGCAGACCCAGAGCTAGTGGATGGCTCATTAAACTGTTCCATTTGCTTTTCCTCCTTCGTTTCTTGGTGTTCCACTCCACTTTCTATTTCTTTTTTCTGCTGTTCATTTTCCTCAGCCTTCAAGACAATCCCTTCATCTTCAAGGGAGTTCACTTTGGTCAAAGCAGGAACTGGAAGATACATGCCCACGTAAGTGAAAATACTATGCCAGACAACTACAGGCAACCACTGATGTTTGTTTTGCGTTACAGCGCAGTCTCAAAGAGTACCTACATCACCACGTACACTGCAAGGTCCTGGATATACTCTATGGCTGTTCAAAGATACAGTGACCTAGGTATACAGAGAAACTGCTCCCGCTTTCACCACAGTTGTCTTCACCTCTCATAATCCTATTCTAAAATACTCTTCTTCCCCAAATCTAAGCCCTAGGAGAGGGAAAAAGAGTATCACAAATTCAGATCTTTCTGTACTAACATGCATCTAAGTTTTTGCTGACTTTGAGTCAGAGCCCTTCATTTTCTCCAGGCACAAGTTAAACAAACAAACAAACATAAAACAATCCTTTCTAAAGCATTTACAGACATCTCCAGTTTTATATATGGTTTTGCAAGAGGCAAACAATTTAAACAGCTGTTTATCTAAAGGATTATAAATTAGTAACAATACAACATACCACGCAAATCACTTTCAGAAGCATTCAGACCCTCTGCTGCAAATGCTCTTACTAAGCAGAAGTTAAAACTACGTAACTTCAGCTGAGTCCTTCCTTGGCAGCTCTGCTTTTCTCCATAAAACCTCTTGATGAAACTAATTTTCATCAAAATAGGTCCAAAAATATGAAGTAAATTCTACCAAGTAAAACAGTTGTCACCTCCGCTGGTTCTAAGGATGTACAAATACATTTATCTCCCAGTAGTCTGAGGTGACTCAACAGAGAAGTGAAGCGATCTCAAAAACTAGAACTCCATGACAGATTAACTACACTGACCACTTCCTTATTTAAAACAAGTTTTTCTTTTGATGTCAGCTCAAATGTGTGCCCTGTAACATAGCTGGTCAGAAGGAGGAAAAAAAACCCCAAAAAAACCTTAAAAACCCATTCTGTACTGTATTTACATCTGAAGCAAGAGAACTCCAGGTAGGGCCAGTTCAGAATTCTTAAAATCACCATAAAAAATCCCGACACAAAAGAGATCTGAAATAAGCAACACTTTTAGGAGACTACATGAAACCAGCTCTTTCCACAGAAATTGAGTCATCTACCCTTCCGAGCCCACAGAGCCCACACTGCAGGCCCGGTGTGACCGCATGGAACACATGCCCTGAGCACAGCCCCAGCTCTACTCGGATTAAGGTTTTACACATTCTTTTCAGGTCACTCTGACATTCCCTCTTTGCTCCTCAGAGCTCTTGGACTCTTCTGATTGCCTCACTGCTTCCCTTAGGATGGCTCTTCAGTTCTTTGATCCCATTTAGAAATTAAGTTCCTTGAGACAAGTATTAAATCTTCATCCCTTTACGTGCTAGCACATCTTTGACTGATAACATAAAAAACAGAGTGAGCTCCACAGAAATAAGCTTCAGGAGTGAGAACTGCATTTTTTTTTCCACAGAGCAGTTACTGCAGCCCCGCATGTTCCACTGCTGAAGGCAACAGTATAATACAGTTAATATAGTATCTCAAACCACTTAAACAGTATTATGTCATTAATCAACCAAGTACGAGAAATACATGCTAATGAAATATTGGCTCAAATATCTTAATTTTCTTTACCTGCTAATTGCGACGCATAGGCCCACAGGAAGTGGCAGTGATTCATGCAGGCTTGGCATACCATTTCATGGAAGTCTCCACTATCAGGGGGCACTGCACCAAGATGCTACCAAAAAGAAACAAGCATGCAGCAGTGGAGCATTCGCTGCAAATTAACAGACTCAACCCTATGTTCAGAGGAAGTAAAACATCAACTGCCAGCACATTTTCAGCACAAACATACACTCCTGCTAACTTTCTACAACGATTAGCAGTATAACTTAAAGACTGGAAACAGCTTATAAAAATTCCAAGGAAAAACTGAAATAATCCTCAATTTGTCTACAGCCTTTTATGCCTTCTACATACCCGGAAATCTCAGTCTTATCTTTATCTCATTTCTAACTGTCCTAAACATAGGACAGGTGAAGACATCTATTGCACATTTAAACTTTCTGTGATTACCTCTTTACGTGTAAAAGATTACAAGTCTTCATATTGTTCACATACTGAACTTGAGAAGAATTAGGTTCCAAAGCTCTCCATAAACTGGTGAGAATTATTTAGGCAATTAAAAGCACTTAACGTCTTTCCTTTGAAAAGCATTCTTGCAAAGCTCACAGTATGCAGCATGACATTCTTCATACATACATGCATACAAAAGAAACCTATAGCTTATCTACAGAACCCCTAACTGAAGCCAATCATCTTTTTATTTTCATCTTTGATCCTGCAACTTCAAACATGGAATTTCACTCATACCCGTCAAAGCACAAGAGGCTGAATCCCTAACGCTCACATGTTAAGTAAAGTAGGGCACTCACTGAAGTGCTGAGCTGCTTTTAAAAATTCCTCCAAAGTTCACAATCAGTAACCAACAGCGCAGCTTGCTCCTTGCTATTTAAAGTAGTTAGAGTTAGAAAGCATTCTTCTGAATGAAGAACTATTCAGGTGGTTGATAACGATGTGCCTCAGTGAGAAACTTTTTCTCAATGATTCTACTGATTAGAATTTTTCAATTAAAGAGACAGTTATAAAGTTATTATTTTATTCTGCAGTAGTAACCTTCAGAAAAGGTAGAACTCTTCCTAGGCTTTTTGGACTGGAGTGGACACCAGCTCAAGATTAAGTTTTCAATATTCCTTTGCATAGGATGAAAGGAAATACCTTAGACCTTGTATAATAATCTTCTGAGAACTACAGCAAACATTCCCAAGTACCAATAACCATATGAACTTAACTGACACTAATTTATTTCTACGCAAATTCTGCTACTTATAGTTTCCTTACCCTTCCATGGAACCAGTCTTCACAAACTATGCATTGGATCATCTCATCTGGAATCTAGATGAATGGTCATATTATTAGCATTAATAGCAACCTCCAAAATCTTTCACAAGCCTCAAACTGCAGTATTATGCAAGGCCTGCTGAAGTGAATTGCATTTCCCTCTTCACCCACCCACAGGGAGCTGCCATTAATAAGTAGTTACTGCTTCATTAGTCAGTTTGCTTCCCTGAAGTTCAACAGCATCTGTAATTTGCCGTATTATTGAGACTGTGGAAATTCTCATTTATTATTACAATACTAGTTTTCCCAGGAGAGCAAGACATTCTCACACAAAAGAGCTGATAAAAGTTAATACATTATTGCTATCTTTCTTCCTGCAAACAGAAATGCATGAACAGGCAGCTTTGCAAGAGAAAGACACCGATATTCATGATGTCAACAGGTTTATATAGGAATGCCAGGATCCTACCTTAACTGCCCACAATACAGTATAGTACAAACTGATTTGTTATGAAACAATTATTAATGATGTCTTTAGCTATCTCTGAACTTCAGAGAGGTGAGTTTATAAAATATTATTTTGTATTTGAAAGACTGGTGCCTTCTTTATTCCTTAAAACACCTAACTTCTATGACTGCAAACAAAAGTGTCTATGTGCAAACCAAGTTGTGTATTTTAATACTTCAGGTCGAAAAAAAAGTGTTGTGACTGCCATAAAGGAAAGCTAAAGCCAGTGCCACAGGACAGACTCTCTCCATCCCAGAAGCCTTGTCAGAGCACTGCTGCAGGCACAAGGAAGCAGATTCTGGTCTCTCCTAAGGTGTGCAGTGTGTTTGTTTATTTGGTGCTTGCCACGTTTGTCAAGATAATGAGAAACCCACCCACTAAGGGAGCCCTGTAATGTTAGGGACAAGAAAACAGAGATGACTGCAGCAGCGTTTTGTCCAAATGATGGTTTGTCCTCCTTGTCTGTCGTAAAGGCATAAACATATTCTACCATTTCAGAAAAAAATGATAAAGTAATTATTCTGTACAGCACACAGCAACCAAAAGCAATATGGAACGTATGATTTCTTAAAGTGGAATCTTTCCTGTAAAGCAGCTCAGCAACCACCCTTTGCATAATGTTTTGCATAAGTACCATCCATCATAGAATCACAGAATAGTTTGGGCTGGAAGGGAACTTTAAACGTCACCTAGTCCAACCCCCTGCAGTGAGCAGGGACATCTTCAACTGCACCTGGGTCGGGGCAACCCCCCGTATCAATACAGGCTGGGGGTGAAGGGATTGAGAGCAGCCCTGCCAAGAAGGACTTGGGGGTACAGGCGGATGAAAAGCTGGACATGAGCCGGCAATGTGCGCTGGCAGCCCAGAAGGCTACCTGTACCCCAGGGCTGCATCCCCAGCAGCGTGGGCAGCAGGTCGAGGGAGGGGATTCTGCCCCTCTGCTCCACTCTGCTGAGACCCCACCTGAGGTGCTGCCTCCTGCTCTGGGGCCTCAGCACAGGAGAGACACAGAGCTGCTGGAGCGGGGACAGAGGAGGGACACAGAGATGATCCGAGGGCTGGAGCAGCTCTGCTGTGAGGACAGGCTGAGAGAGTTGGGCTTGTTCAGCCTGGAGAAGAGAAGGCTCCCAGAAGACCTTATTGTGGCCTTTTAATACTTAAAAGGGGCCTATAAGAAAGATGGGGACAAACTTTTCAGCAGGGCCTGTTGCGATAGGACATGGGGTAACGGTTTTAAACTAAAAGAGGGAAGATTTAGACTAGATAGAAAGTTTTTTACAATGAGGGTGGGGAAACACTGGCACAGGTTGCCCAGAGAGGTGGTAAGAGCTCCATCCCTGGAAACATTCAAGGTTGCCATGGTTTAACCCCAAACAGCAACCAGACCACGCAGCCGCTCGCTCACCCCTCCCCTCCCCAGTGTGGTGAGGAAGAGAAATGGAGAGAGAGAGCTTGTGGGCTGAGATAAAAACACTTTACCAAGACAACAAAGGAAAAGATAAAAATATATTAATAATAACAATGTGTAAGAGTATATAAAATGAACAATGCACAATTCCTCACCACCCAGCGACCGACAGAGCCCATCCCGAGCAGCAGCAGGCAGGGAGCAGGGATATTCCCCCACAGCCATCCCAGAACAGCAAGTTCCAGAGAGAGCGCGAGGGAACAGACAAACACACACAAATGAAAAGGTAACAAGAGAACATGAACAGAACATGAACCGAACAAGGAACCAGAGCCAAGGGGTAATGGATGACCCTCACTTATACCAGGCATGACGTCTATGGTATGGAAAAACTAAATCTAAACTAAATCTAAACTCGTTGGCCAGTTCGTATCAACTATTCTGGCTGTGCCCTCCCAGGTGTTTGCACCTGCACATCAGCAAAACTTGGGAAACTGCAAGATGCCCTTGATCGTTCAGCAGCAGCGAACACCAGCAGCGTGCTGTCACCGTGTTTCACACACTAAATCCAAAACACAGGAGATGCTGAAAACAAAACTAGCTCTGTCCTGGCTGAAACCAGGACAAAGGCCAGACAGGATGGGGCTCTGAGCAACCTCATCTAGTATATGCTTACTACCGGTTTTTGTATTTCTTACCTCATCTTCAGGATCAGGATAGGGTCTTTTACAAGTACAGTATAATCCATAGAAATTGTCATTATACTTATTTCCTGAATTCACCTTGCCCTTTTCCTAGGAGGAAAGGAAAATATGTCTCAACAGACGATGCAGTGAAAAACAAGACAGAAAAGATGTATAATCTAGAAAAACCCAATTCCTAAAAGCAATCATAATACTCATCAGTTTGAGGATCGAATAAGAAAGACATTAGCCAGACACCTGTGCTATACAATGAGCTGCACATAGGGCATGTGAGGAGTACTGAAGTTCAGAAGGAAAGAGGAAAAATGGTCTTTCCACCTTTGTAACAAATGGCAACTGTGGTGTTTGTTAAGCTACTGCTGATCTAAAATGATATAAGAGTTTTGATCATCCAATGCACCTGCCTGCTGCCATTATAGCAACATCTGTAGATTTACTGTGTACCTCCCCCTCCATTTTTTTAAACATCCAGACTGTTATCCAAACCTAACTTTGTTTAATCTTACCACTAAGCTTCCACTAAATTCATGTCATATAAATGTCACTCTACAGGACAGGATTATTCAAATTACAAAACATGCTGAATGAAATTCAATTACAGGTAATCCCATTAAAAAAAAAAAAAAACAAAAAAAAAAAAACAAAAAAACCAAACCAACAACAACAAAAACAACCCAACTAATACAGCTGTGGCCAGAGGGCTTCAGAACTGCATGTAATTGCAGCCTAAGGCATCACCGGCCCCTGCAGAAACAGCTGTGACCATTTATGACGTTACTACAAAACGCCTTCTACCACTATTCTGACAAAGGAAGAATGGACAATGGGAGCACCCAGCATCCATGAAGTCAGCCAGATTAACGGACAGATGCTGGAGGTCACCTAACATATACAATTGATTTTGTACTGAACTGAACAAGGAAGAACCACCATGTGATCCATTTCATTGTCTCAAATGAGAAACACTGACATCCTAAAATTGTCACAGGTGTCTCTGAACTGTAGCCCTTGGCTGACTAGCGCTGGATCTGTCCCAGTTCTGCCAGAACAAAACGGGCATACACAAAACCACTTGCTGTTTCCACATTTGGAGCGTTATTACCCTGGAAGCTGCACAGCAGGCAAGCCAAGCAGCTTCCTGTCGCTGCTTCCCAGAAGATTGCCAACTACTTGACGAGTCCAAAACGCCCACTGAGTATGAAAAGCACAAGGCGCTTATGCAGTAAAAAACTATCCTGTCAGTAGGCTCTGGTGACAACCTACCAAAAAAGATTAGGGCACTAATGCCACCAGGAAAAAGGGGAGGGAACTGACCCTGTGAGAGCAGCACAATCTTAAATTTCCTTAACGCAACTGCAAAACTGCACCTCAAAAGGTCAACTGCACCTCAAAGGCTCCTGAAGTCAGCTTAAAGCTAATGAGATGCATTAGTGCAGGCACCAGAACATGTTTCTGGCAATGCACAGGCCACGGATGCAGAATGGCTGCATTCATGGATGACAAGGATCAAATGTTCTCCCTCCTCTCTCCTCACAACGTTTCTCTTTGGTCCCTCAACAGTTGTTTTATCTCCTGCTGTAACACTCCCACCTCATTTAACTTGCTGGCAAGAGCAGAGGCATTGCATGAGTCAGCACTAGCTGAGGCAAGACACCAGCCTCCCAAGACTGTTATTTTGATGCTGTATGTATGAATCCTATGTCTAAACTTACTGGGAGTAACTTGCACTTCAGATTTTTGAACTTGCTATTTCCACAGTCACAGCGGAAGTTCCTGGAAAGAAAAACATATTTCACTTTTCTTATTAACTGAAAACACATTAGTTTTTGTGTTCATACAAATTCCCCGTAGTTTTATTAGGAGCCATAACAATATTCTTGCAGCTATTTAAACAATAGCATCCGTCAGAACTGGCCAAAGGGCCTTGCAGCCTTACCCTTTCACATGGTGTTCCTGACAGGTCTCAGCTAACACCATCATTTGCAACAGTGCTTGGACAGGAGACCGCAATGGCACAGCTGACCCTAGGTGCTGCAACTACTGCGCTCAAAAACGCAAGCATATGTGCTGGCGAAAAAGAAGTGTGAAATGGTTTGTTTCTGAAGGCTGGATCCACGAAGGTGATTAAGCTCATTTCCTACTCAGACACCTAAGCTCTCATTTAGATAGGGCTGGTACGCCAAGTGAACGCGGGTACCTCAGCAGGTACCTCAGCGACCTAACCTCAGTTGCCAGTGCAGTTTTGCTGGGAGAGCTGTGCTTTGTATGAGTTACACACTGGAACGTTGTCCTGCCTCACTGAAATCATACAGCAGAGGCGGCTCTGGGGAAACTGCCCCGGCCAGATCGCCGCACCTCACCCCACCTCCCAGCACCGCCCTCCGCAGTGTCCAAGTGCTCGGGTCGGGGAGAGGCAAGCGGCGGCGGCCAGCACACACCGCCTGGCTTCCCCAGCCCGCTGAAGGGGCCCACGTTTCGCCCCGGGGCGGCTGTG
>KL283748.1:0-20631 GCA_000699545.1 Podiceps cristatus
AAATATTATAACAATTATAAAGATAATTCAAACTCCTAAGCTGACAAAGATTCTGTTGCCTAGTCATTAGGAGCAAGCCTTAGAGACATGGGGTTTTGTCTGTGTCTGTGTATCTGCCTTTTAAAGAACTTTAACTCTCTGGAAATGAATAGGGCTTGGCAACAGCTATACAAGCCATAACAGTCCCATTTCAAGAAACTTAATTTAAATCTATATACAGAGTGTGCCAGACATTTCATAGCCTATCTATGGCTATAAAGACTTGGTTCATGTCCCAGAGAGTTTCTGCTTTCACTTGAAGACTTGATGAATTGAGTGAGTGGAGAGAACACAGAATAAGGAAAACTGAGTTTTATAGGATAGCAACTATACAGTTAACTGAGTAAAGAATAATATTTATTCTAACATTGGAAGATGTATTTGGAAAGGAAATCCACATGACTCAACATGAAAATAACTCCTAATATGCTAGCCAGTGTGTTAAATTAAAATGGAAACTTATGTAAGGTCTTGATTAGATGAGAGACTTATTAAAACTGTAATCCACTGTTTGTTGTTTTTTTTTTTTTAATTGTTGCTGGATTATTGGAGGGGTTTTTTTCCAAAGAGGAGGTCATGTAATTATTGTACATGGCTTTTCATTGTGCCTTGGAGATTTCCTGGATATTAGTTAATTATTATTATTTAAAATTTCACATTATTGACACATTATTTCTGTGGCATCCTATCATCTCTTCACCCATTTTGAATTCTGTCATTTGGTTTTTGGGGTTTTTTTATTACAAAAATCAGCATTTATACTGCATTATTATTTAACTATTTTTATATTTAACCAGAGGAAAATAAATACATTTCCTGAAGTAAGAAAAAACCAGTATCATTATTCTGATGACTCTAGTATTTCCTAAAGGTCTCTTACAGCTAATATTAAGATAGGAATATGAAACAATATGAAAGACCCAGCAAGATGGCAAAGAACTTCAAGCAGGGAAGGCTAAGATCACAATCTATAAATATTTTCAAGACTTTCAAAATTAATGAAGGAAAATAATTCATTTATATACCTGGAAAGAATAATTCTCCTCACTGAAGAAATTACTGGATGAAATTCTATGTTCTGTTTTACTCATGAGGTCAGACTAAAAGATTATCATAATACCTTTCTGGCCTTAAGCCTGTAAATCACACTACCTAAGGATGGCAATTCAAAGAGACAATTATACCTAAGGAAAAAATACTTTAACTGAGATATTAAAAAAAAAAAAATTCTTAACAGTAAAAGTCTGGATATCCATGGTTTTAATTATCCCTAGCCTCCTTACCTCCATTCTTCCTCTTTCTTCATGAAGAAGTACATCATTTTTCATCAGTCTTAATCAGTCCAGAGCCTCCATAAAGTTTCTCTACCAACAAAAAATACATCTGGGCATACTGCAGCCAAAGCAGTGCCCTCACGTTTTTAAGTGACTTTATAACTTTTGTTTTCCTGATCAAAAATAAATGTCTAAAACAGCATAGTGAGAACTGCTAGGCTGAAGTTGCAAACTTCTGCACTCTCTTCCATAACTATTTCTTCCTACTAAAATTCGAGTTGAAAGCAGTTGAGTGTCCCACCTTCAGCAATTTAGAATTTCAAGCCATCAAAAGAAGGTAGATTAAGAGGTTGGTGAGTATGTTGTATGAGTAATACTGCAGAATGCAAAGGTCAGACTAGGTGACCCAAAGGACTTTTTTTTCTGGTTCTAATATCTGTGACTCACTGACCTGCTATTCTTCCGAAGACACTTCAACAATTTTTGCTTCTTTGCCTCTGTATATGTAACCCAAAGGGAAAGCAGGGATATGAGAGACGAAAACATAAGAAGGAGAAAATTCAGAAATATTGTACACGTTGAAAGTGACAATACGTGTTTCAGATATAAATCAGAGGCCAGATTTACAAAAGTATTTATCTGCCAAAAATGCAAATATGTGCTTGCTGAGATTAAAAAAAAAAGAGAGAGAGAGAAAGATAACTGGATATTATGAAAAATCTGCATCTTAACATCTATAAATACCCTTGCAAATCCACCACTCAGAATATTTTTTTTTTCACTGTATAAAGAACTGAGCCTCTCTGGATGGTTTTCAGGTAAAATACAGTGAAAATCAAGTGGATGGGTGCATGCATGCAAATGTAACACTTTTGATGTGAGGGCATACCAACACAGTGGGATTATATAAATTATAGCTGTCCTTAAGGTATTATTTTCAGCTCATGGATGTAACAGTGACAGTTAAGCCAAGAACCAAATGTTACTCTTATGTGCATATCATGCTTCACAATACCCACAGAAACAAAGTCTAACTGATCTTAACAGTTAACAGCTTGCTGAAAGAGCGGGCTAAGTTTGAGAGGGATGCAAAAGGACTCCAATACTCATTGTAGTTGTCCAGTGTAACTCACAAATATGTTTCCTTCATCCCGAGAAGTACTGGTGTAGTGTAAAATACAACTGCTCAGTTCTCAAGTGTTGCACATCTTTGTCATTTCTCTGGCAACTCATCATCGGTCTCATCTGAAGTACTAAGGCAGTCATCTTTTTAGCTTTCATTGAGTACTTCATATATGAAGCAGAGGAAATAATTAGAGACAGCTCCATATCTTCTCATTTTCAGCAAGGCAATCTTGTTTACCAAGATGGTTTTTAAAGTCTTGTTTTCAGGTTTCCTGAAAAAACTTTCTCTACCCTTCACAGTTTCTTCTTACCTCAACGTTCAGTCTGCATTTTCCCTTTCCTGTACTGTCCTCACCAACTGCCACTACCTTTTCCCCTCAAAAAAAGAGCTTAGTGGATGAATTTTTGGCAGAGGAAACTGTATGTGCTTTGCTTCCCTTTGGGTAACCTGCAATGCAGGGAGACCCACTGCAGCCTGTACTTTTGCCTGTACTTTCTCTGCTAGAACAGATTGTTTTATTCTAATTCTTTTCCCTTTCATCATGTAACTCTACCCATACCTGGGAATAAAAATTGGTAGGAGGCATCCTGTTTGATATTTTGCTTTTGCCTGGCTGCTTGTAAAAGTCTGTCTCTGTTATCAATATGTGATATAGAAAATGTTCTTTAAGGTTACTAGGTGTTTTGCATAGTGGGATATAATATTTTATTATGTAAACTCAATCTTCTTTAAGACTTCAGTCTTTAAAAAACTGCTCAATTACTGAAAAACATCATGTTATTTTGAGTTTAAATTTCTTTAGATGTCGAGAACTACACTTCTAGCTGGGAACAAAATTGCTGTAATTTGACCGGCACACTTAAAGATCAGTAACTAGGTTTCTTTCAGCTAAGCTCTCTAAAAGATCTCATCTCGTACATGTTCCAAGAGCTCGCCTAACAAATACTAACTCTAGATGAAATGCAGTTACCAGTTTATTTGGGATTTTGTTTAAAACACAGCTGGGAATGATATCAACTTTTACAAAATAACAATGTTGTAGAGAGCTTGTTTTGAAATGGGGAAAATGGCTCCATTGAGCCCTGGGGAAAGTCTTACAACTACTTTTCTCACTTTCCATTTGAAGACTCAGTTTCTAGGTTATAGAGATCCCCTTTGTGAAAACGCTGACAATCCCCTACCCCTCTTGGCTGAAGCTGTACCAAAAAAACAGATACAAATTGCATGTATCATGCGATGGGAAGAAATAAGAGGAAGACAGACAGAATGCACGTTTCTGCAATGTAATGCTTAGCATACTGATCAGTGGAGGAAGATTAAGAACTAAGGTCTCAAGGCACCTTTCCCAGATAACATAAAACAGCTGTGCTAGGAGCAAGGATCAGAATAAAGGTCCGTCTGCTCCAGCATAACAAGATCTTTGCTTATAGAGCCCTGTTACTCCCTTTCTTGCTTTCCACTGCAGCTTTCTTTTTCCAAAGTGCAAAGGTACCATATGACCTTGTTATCCTTCCCCACAGGTCCTGATCTGAGAGCAAGTAAGCTGATCATGAGGATCAGACTTTACAAGACACAGATTAAAAATGAAAATGCTGCCAAAATAATAAGCATCTCCTTTGTCCCAATACCTGTGAATATCCAGTGTAACTTGAACTGCAGAGAATTACTAGTCACTGCAGCTGATCTTTATCTCTCCAGTGGAAGATTCCAGCTTTGATACTAATTGCCACCTGTTCTACAACCACGTAGCTCTGTAATACACTATTATCATTGCTAGTAGCAAGTCATAAGCTTTGTACTGAATTTGCACAGCCTCAGGGCTGAAGTTTACTAGGCCTGCTTTGTCTGAGCCTTCCTGATGTGCCTGTAGCTTTGTTTTACTTAGTTTAGCTGCAACAGCAATATTTTTAATTGTCTAGGTGTCTATGGCTAATTTGTTTCACTTTTATTTATCTAGGTATGGTATGATATCACCATACTTTTACAAACCTAGAATAACAATGTAGCATAGAAAACACAGTCACAGAACCATAGAATAGTTTGGGTTGGAAGGGACCTTTAAAGGCCATCTAGTCCAACCCCCCTGCAGTGAGCAGGGACATCTTCAACTAGATCAGGTTGCTCAGAGCCCCATCCAGCCTGGCCTTGAAGTTTCAAGGGATGGGGCTTATACCACCTCTCTGGGCAACCTGTTCTGGTGTTTCACCACCCTCATTGTAAAAAATTTATTCCTTATATCTGCTCTAAATCGTAGGCCCCCTTTAGGTACTGGAAGGCTGCTAGATGTTCTTCCCAGAGCCTTTTCCTGGCTGAACCACCCCAACTCTCTCAGCCTGCCCTCACAGCAGAGCTGCTCCAGCCCTCCGATCATTTTTGTGGCCTCCTCTGGCCCTGCTCCAACAGGTCCGTGTCTCTCCTGTGCTGAGGTCCCAGAGCAGACGCAGCACTGCAGGTGGGGTCTCACCAGAGCAGAGCAGAGGGGCAGAATCCCCTCCCTCGACCTGCTGCCCACACTTCTCTTGATGCAATACTAGGATACGGTACAAGCCTGGCATATAAATAGAGATCTTAAGAGGTGAAGACAAATGATGTTGTGTGAAAGAGTACAGGCATGGTGTGATAAAAGATGGGGCACAGACTGGCTCTGGAGGCCCCAAAGCTATAAAGAACTCCTCAGCAGTGCTTTAAAGAAATAGCCAAAACTGAGCTTAATGGTAACAAAGAGTACAAAGGAATACTATCTGAAGTACATAAAAGGTACCAGATATAGTAAATTGTGGTTACCGTGGACCTACAGCTCTACAAAGAAAGACCAAGATGTACAAGCATGCTAGCTAACATATAAAAAGATCCAAGTGGATCCTACAGTGAGGAAGAAGTCATCAACATGAGCACCCTATCTCTCTCAGTGAAGGAGTCGGGTGCTGACAACTCATGGTAACACTCCCCACTCCCTCCCATCAGAATAAAATTACTAACATTAAGACCAGAGGAGCAGAGGAAAGGTGAGAATAACATCAGGAACAGAGGTAGCAAATGAGTAGACAGATAACAATTTTAAGTGCCATCTTATTCCCGCTCTTGCTGTAATAACTAGATCTGGAGTAATAATGACTAGATTCATAAATTTCAGTTGTCTAACAACAAAATCTTGGCTTTATACATATGTATGCATATGTATACTTCAGGTGCACGTCCTCTTTGCCTGTGAAACAAGATTTTGAGCATAACATGATGGGTTTTGAGAGTTTGGTTCTCACTGGGAGCAGTTCCATGGGTTATACTAGACCTAAGCTGCTAAGGGTCTGGAAATGAATGAACAAGTAAAACAAAAACAAAACAGAAAATTTCCTACTGCATAAACACAAAGTACAGTTAAATATTAAAATTCAGGCAGAGTGTTCCAACACTACTGCATTTGCATGGTAGCTATTTTACTTGCTATACTTTATTAAGATCCTTTCATTCTCCTTTCAGCAGATATTTAAGCTTTAAAAAATTCTGCAGTAAAACAATGCCACCTAACCAGCTTAGCTTATTTTGCTGCACCAGAATATGCCTAACTGGATAGCAGTCCCACAAAGCGTGTTTTTGATACAGAACCAAGAGGAATTGCAGTTCTGAGAATTCTTCTGCAAATGTCAATGACAATATAGTTGGAAATACTTTGTTCTAGGCCTAATGTTCTAGCAAAGAAAATCCCCCCAAAAGTACCCTGGTAACATTTCTGCCACAGTATGTGTGGCAGTGCTGATGGAATGAAACACTCCATGGACTAGTTTTATCCTGCTGGGCAAATTTTTATCACTGTGTGCTGAAATCCAAAAGTGATTAGCATACCAGAAAGACATGTGGTGCCGTCCCTAGTTCTTTCTCAGAAAAGAGAAGCTTCATTTTAGGTAGCATTTAAAAATTTTGGAACAAGGAAGGCTGATGAAAACCTTTGCAGTAGTTAAGTCCTTCAGCCCTGACACCAGTAGGTGAGCCCTGGATTTCTCAGTCCTTTCTTACCAGAGGAAAGAAAAAGAACACAAATCACTGCTTTAAAAAAAATGCACAATTGTAGAAGAAAACAAGCCAACTTTTTTTTTTTTTTTTAATCTTTGCACCTTCTGTAGTCATTTGCATGAACATAACATAGTGTAAAATCACACCGACGGCTGAGGAAAAAATGAATTTTGAATGGTAGCCTTGTTTACTGATTTTGAATAAAATAAAAGTACATGGCTGTCTCTGGAGAAGAGGTCAAATGCTTCAAAAGCACATATGTACATTCAGATACATAGTGAGGTGTTACCTATAACTTTAACCCTCTAATTTAGGCCTCAAAGGAGTGCAGGTTCCCCATATAATCAGTGGAAAAAAAAAAATCAGGTTCTTCTAAAGAGTGTTTCAGAACATTTAAATTAAGCCTAGCCTTACTTAGGTACCTTTAATCATCCACTAGATGTACCCCATCCACCACGGAAGATGGGTGGAAGTGAGGTGCCAAATGCAGGTACCTTAATAGGCTTCAGCTGTAGGCACTGAAAATTTTTCTCTCTTTCTGCCATCATAGTGTAAACACACATTCAGCCCACTCTGAACGAGAAGAAATTGCGTGTAGCACTTGTATGTTTTTTGTCCTTTAACCACACAAGCTAGAGATGGAAAATGTTTATACATTCCCATTTTATAATATTTAATGAATGTGTAGCTGTTACAAGCAGTGGAATTGTATTACTTCCTTTGGAAGTTCTTTTACAACACAAAGGTTCTTGCAGAAAATGAGATTTTCATCTCTTTTCCTTATTTAATGTAATTGCAAAAGATATTTCTTTCTATGACGAAAAGTAATTCCAGCAATTTCTGTTTTGCTTATGACCCTACATTTTCAGAAATATATTTGCACATATTCAACCACTTGTATCAGTTATCATTTAGAAAAATTAAGTTTTTATAATTTTTTCTCATAAATTATTTCCTTCTACCCACCAAACAAGTCTATTTCTTTTCTTTTCAGCCTTCCTAATATAAGAGATGGTTTTTTACTTGTTATGGCATGTCCGTCACTTACCATTTGCTCAAAACAGTGTTGTTACGAGCATTGCTTGGATTCCTCCCCCTTTAATTTTCCTATATAAAGCTGACTGCCTGTAAAACAGAGGAGTATCTGTAAACTGGAATAGGCTGTACACGTTTTAGTTTCTGGTTATAGTAAAGGTTGTGCTGTCTTTTACGGATCATACCATACCTACATCATCAGATGAAAATTCTTTCAATAGAGTGAAACAAGGTGTAAGAGTCGACCTTGCCTCTAATACTCACTTTAAGCCATCTCCCCCTACCACAACTGCCTTGACATGCATGTTCACGTGAACCTCCAGGTCTCCGGCTCCACTGCAGGAGCACTGGCTACCTTCCAAACATGCAGCTTTTGCATAGCTAGCGCAATAGTTCCCCCTTCATCTTTTATCCTATAGGACAAGGCACTGATCCAGGGTACATTTCATTTCTCTCCCTAATGAATGCTATCCATAAAAGCATGCCTATGCTACTCAGCTAAGTATTAATATGCAACATAAAGGGTACATCAGGACTGCAGTCTACTGTCAGAGGGTACCAGATGGACAGCATATCAAGAATTACATTTAAGGACAGTACTACATTCCCAGAGAAATCTTCTTATATTGTTACCAGTGTCAATAGATCCAGGATATTAATTTAGCCTTCTTTTTCATTATCCCATCGTCATGTTATGGATGATCAAATGCCTGCAGTATGATACTGCATGAAATGATGCAGACTCATTTAAAGCAATATGGTGAGATTACTGACACAATTATTCCCAACACAGGATAGGAATATTCCTTTCTCTGCTATTAATATTTGCTTTAAATTAAAAAAAAAAAAAAAAATCCAAGTCCTTTATCAGCTCAGAGTTTTCACATAACTGAAATTAGCAGCATTAATCTTCTCTTCTGCAATAAAAAACGTATAGAAAAATTACACAGTGATAGCCTTAATACCATCCATTTTCCAATTCAAATGCTAAACTAGACTGCTGCTTGGACACATAACTCTAGCGCAGCAGATTTGTCACTATAGCAGGAAAATGCTTTTCTTTTGTGCCTTGTCTCCTTTTAAAGTCAGCTGAAGATCACGTTATTTCTTCCCATTTTAACACTGGGGGGAAAAAAGGAAAATGTGGGGTACCGGCAAAACAGCCATTTTCTTTTCTTTTTTTCTAAAGAGTGCATTAAAAGATTAGCAGCACACAGGAGGAAAAGCATAACAATGCTGTAAAATAACCCAGTGTCCTGTATTTAAAAATGAAAAAGATTACTACAAATTCATTCCATCAGGTTAGCCTGCTTTTCTTTTCACAGATACCAGCAGCTAGGATTTGCATAAAGTAGAACTTCAGTTTTGCTTTGCCGTATTCTGACATTCTGAGCCTGACAAAGGCTGCCTACGATTTCCAGGTCTTTTTGCCCTTCAAGTAAACTGTAATAAGCAAAGGGAAGCTGCACACCAGGGCCCCTGCATTAAACGACAGGAGCAGATTGCCATCTACCGGTGTCTGGCCTCTACGTGAGCCAGGCAAAGGGTGTTTCAGTGAGAAGCTCTGCAGTGACTTTTCTTTAAAGCAGATGATATTTTTCTTCTCCCCGTTCTTCATAAGCATATTCAAAGCATAGATTTGCATCAATAAGCATTTATTTGAAAATAAAGCCAGGCTGTGTGGTCACCTGTTCCAATCTAGCTGTGCCAGGACTTGATGTGATAGACGGCAAGTAGCACCCCTATGATGTAAAGTTCTGCCATTTCAAAGATAAGGCTAAATAACAGCGGTATAATAGTATAGATATTCTGATACATCTATGGACCATATCATACATATCTGCCGAAATGTGATTCTTCTGAATGACGAGAGAGTGCTGCTGTGTCAGAAAAGCGTAAGCTGGGAAGCAGGACTGTTCAGACAGCCTGGGGACGCATTGTGTCTGCATGAAGGAGCACAGAAGTCTTGCAAGTTTCTGCGTCGCTTTGGTACCCTCACTACAGCAGTGCGGCTTTTGGCACAGGGTGTCATGTGTGCTGCAGAATACACTCAGCCCTGCCACTGCAGCTGCCAGGTAACGTCCCATTCGTGGGCACTGAAGCATAAAAACACACATGACATCATTGTGTAAGATATTCCTGTTCATGACTGCTCAGCTCACCCTTCTTTTGGGCATCACATCTTTCTTGCAAAGCTGTCAGAAAGGCATGGATGTCCATTCACTGTCGAGTAGGTTAAATTGCCCATGTAAATCAGGGTAGTGCTAAAATACTGCACTGCAAACAGAAACAGCTGACACGGGCACATGCTCCATCTCACCAGCTCTGCTCAGGGCCACTGACCTCTCACGGGATAGACAGACAGAACAGCAGCACTGAAACTGTGACGTGGCCATTGGCCACTGGATATTTTTCCAAGCCCTGGGAGAGAAGTGCGCAGCAGTATTGTGACCCTGCTTTGTTCCCTGCAGAGCTGCACACACACTGCACAAACACAGGCAAACACACACGTTGCCCTGTGCTGATGCATCACCCTTTTCTAACTGCAAATTTTCTCACCCATTAGAAAAAAGACTTGAGACAGCATAGAAGGCTTTTAAACAGGAATACAGGAGTAGTACAGGTATAGATGGCTGCACTGGAAACACAGAAAAAAAGTATTTTGCATGATAAGAGTCTAAGGGTGCAGAGCATGTGAATGGCTCTACCCACACAGCAGCACTTGACTGTATTCTGCAGCATTACCAATAAATACATGAGTCTTGAAACACCTAATACTCAGGAGTAGCCAATTACTCCAAGGTGTCTGAGAGCTTAACTCAGCACCCGCTGCCATCCAGCCTGCCTTTCTGGTTACCCGTGAACGCAGTGAAGCAGCTGCTGGGCAGAGAAGCAGGCAGAGAAAAATCAGAAATGATTTCTTGACCATTCTGGTAGATAATTTAGATGTAAGACAATTAATCACTAAAATCAATGCTGTCTGCATTACATTTCAGTTTTATAGAAGCATAAGCCTAAGATAGCACCAATACCCACGGATGGGTGTGTGTGGACGTGGGCATCTGTACAGCTTGGAATTTCTGGTTTGATATTTGTTTTCTAGCTAGAGCAGTACCTTCTGAGAGAGCAGACTCCCCAGAAGCAGGCATTTCCTTGCAAAATTTAAAGGAAATATTTCACTGATATGGAAAATGCTTTGAGTAATCATTTTGCTTTTCAATCACTGAGGAAAAAAAACCAAGAAATTGTAATCCTGTTTAAAATGAAATTTCAATCCAGCTTCTATGATGGCTATGCTGCCTTCTCTTCCTTAATATATTGTTCAAAATTCTTAATGCTACAGTGCACTGGAATTCATGTTTGCAGTCATTTCTCTATAACTATTCCATCTCTTTCCTAATCAGTATGCTGGATGACTACATATTTAGTACATATTCCTTAGACTGATTCCTTCTTCCCAGATGAATTGTTTAACATTTTTCTACATTAAACTGCATTTGCTACCTGGTAGTTCACTTACTTAAATGATCCAGAATCTTCTCTGTTTTGGTTTGTTTTTTACCACCTGTTTTATTTCTTCTAGAAAACAAAACAAAAAAAATCATAAATAAATGTCATAAAAATAACATTAAATATTACAAACTTCAGTTTTTAAAAAAGGTTTCCAACAGCTTCTGTTTATTATCCATTCTTTTCCCTAGGATAAGATCAGAATGCTGTTTTTCATTAGAAACTAAAATTAACACTTTGAATTAAATGTGTCTGTAATAATTTCAAAGACAATTCTGAAATAATGCAGTCAGCTATAAATTAAGTGAGTGAATGTGTATCTCTTGGTTTTGTAAGCATGCATTTACAATCTTTAAATGAAGAGTAAGATTATCAAGGACCCATCTTTACGCAAATGCTTTATAGTTTTAGAACTTGCTTAGAAGAGCAATGTAGCATTATTTTCAAACTGTGTATCTGACCAGAACTTACATATTACAGTGCAATACATTTTTGACCATACAGACACCACAAATCTAACTCCTGCCCTATGTTGATCCCGTATGAGGTATATTTAAAGCATGCTTTCACAGACATTTTTATTCTAGAGCAAAGCAATTTATATTGCAGTACCTATTATCTGATTAGGCTGAGACTTTATTAACCCATCTAATGCACTGCTACTGTATCTGACTTCCATTTGCAGCAATGCAAGTCTTGTTTCCACTGCCCTCTCAATTTGTAACAATAAGGAAACTTTCTTTTACTTAAAATGTTTTAAAAGGCAGAAATAAAGAAAATTCTCTCTGTCACTCAACAAATTAAGTAGTAAATTGCTTTATGGAACATGACTAGCTCCACCAACCAGCCCTATTTTCAAATGGCCCTCCAAATTTGTGTTCACCTGATTGTGTTGCAGCTTTATTCAAGGTGGGTGATGTCCACTTCTGTGCACCAAAGGGGTTATTGGCCTTCTTTAACCTTAATACAAATACTACACAAGCGATATTCTGGTTTTCCCCATGCTCCTAAAAAGCTTGGAGCGTGTTTTAATGACCCAGTTTGTTTCGTGCCTTTACAAAGATGTCTGGGGTTTTTTTGAATCTTGCTGGTTTGATTTCTAATCACAAAGCCTTCCCTATGGACATGTTATCATTGGCAAGTGTTGCAGGACAGAGCAGGTTGTAATTTCTTACATTTATGCTCCCTGCTTTAATCAGAATGGCATTTATATAAACCCCTCCTGCTAGAATTTAGCCTGCCTTTCCACAGCTCTCAGATCTATAGGCTGAATCACCCTGAATACATGTGCTGCACATTCCCTTTCCTCCTGAGCAGCCTTGCAAAAAGATCACGGTATGAATCTGTGCCCCCTCTGTGCTCAGTGTAAGCAGCGGGGACCCCACTGTGCACAGAAGAGCAACCACACACGACCCTTCCTTTATACAGCAGTCCAGTAGCCGAGCAGTTTGCAGGTTGCTGCTGCCCAGTTAGCTGCATTTTTCGGTTCATGCTAGTTCACATGGCATTACTGGATGCTCCTCTGCGACCACACAGAGATCTCGGGCAGAACGAGGCAGAGGTTCAGTTGTCCGGCATTTTAAACCAGCATCCATCTCACCTCACCCTATTTCTCAGCACTGTTTGTAGCACAAATCACGTAGTTCTACAAAGGACACACAAGGATTAGAAAAACAGAGGGAAATATATGCCTCTGTGTGAATGGCATGGAGATTAGGAGCTGACTTGTATCTGAAGGGACAGAGCTGCAGCTGGAATAAACTGCCTTGATTTTATTGACATCAGTGAAGCTACATTATTTACACCAGCTTAGGATCTAGCTCAGAGGCTTCAACAACTGAACATTTCCAGCCAAATAAAAAGGAAGCTGCCAGGAGTCTTGTTTATGGCTTAAAAATAATGAGCGGGATCCCACAAGGAGAGCGATAGCAATTTGTTAAGCTATGAGGGCAAGACCTAGGGGCAAATCTGGGGCTGAAAACCATTTCCATCCAAAGACTGCTACCACACCAAATGAGCTACCTAGCAACACAGACTCCCTGGTGCTAATGAATTTAAACATAGCATAGATACATTACCACCTATGGCTCCTTCCCTCCAAATCGCCCAGATGAGCTCCAACTCAATAAAATGAAGACAACAAACGTTTCTGAATCTGAAGCTGCATCCAATGTTCAGTGTTTTATCATTTTTACCCTGAAGTTCATTGCAAACTGTGCCTACCAACTCACACCATTTCTTTCTCTCAGAACAGGATCCTCTTGTCAGTCTTTTCACCTCTCTCCTGCTCTGCTCTGCATCACCAGCTTTGACATGCAGTAACATGTTGGGGGAAAGAGAGAAAAAGAAGGAGACCTAACAAGAAATCATTTCTCTTTTGACCTGAGATTGTAGAACTTTGGGAGCACTCTGGCACTGTGTAAGGTTAGTATTACAGCAAATAGCTTATCACAGCAGCAAGTATAAAGCACTATCTTTTTTCTGTCTGTGCACTGAGTGGGCTGAGAGTTTTTATTTCATACTTCATTTACACCTTGCTGAGTGATGCCATAGAAATGGCAGAAGTTTCATCTCCTCCCACTTCTGCAGCAGCACAAAATGTGTAACAGCAGCAGCTCCCACACTGCTCACTGGAAGCTCAGGCCTGATGCCGATCACAGGTTCATATCTACTTTTCCTGTGTGACATTCTGGGATGCTAGAAAACATCTTTTATTTTCTTATTAAAGCTTGTTGCAGAACTAACAGCTGACTGAAAAGAAGCTTGAGAATTTTGGTCACGTAAACTAAAAACACTGAGGTTTTCCTCAAAAGCCCTTCATAAGGAAAAATGAGAGAGCAAATTAACATAAAATCTGTTTAGGAAAATGCTGAAATGAAGAGGACAAGCATTTGGATGTAAGACAGAGAGTCTCAAGCAAGCAGAAAGGGGTAAAGTTGTATATCCTTTGCTTATCAGTATTGGTTCACTGACAATGTAGCAAAGTCACACTATATCTGAAAATCTAGAAAATTTCCAGAGGGCTCAGAGAAAATTCACCGCAAACAAGGTCAGAGGACTGTTAAGAATCCCAGTGCCACTCACAAAAATTAAATACAGAGGACTCGAGTCCTGAGCAAGCCAAATAGTCCTGTGAGGTGCTCAAGGTGATCGCTTTGGTTGACAGTTTCAAAGGCAGCCAAGAAATCAGAGGCAATGAAAGGACACTGCTCTTAGGCCGAACTGCTCTTCAGTCTGAAACCTTCAGAAAGCAGGCAAGATGGCCCATGAGGTTAGTAATGAGCTCAGAACTATTTTCATTCAAAATAATCAGTTCAAAACTGGTTGATGTTGGTAGTGACTGAGTACTGCTACTTCTGCCAGCTCCATGGCGCTCTAGATTTGCTCATGGTCCAGTCTGTGCAGCAGTACAGATGCATTTCTGACATGTTACCAGAACAAACGTTGTTAACTAACACTTGGCTATAGCAGTTGCACTGAAGTGACCAAGACTGAAATATTTTTCAGAAAAACTTTCACACTACCATTCCACTGTAGCAGAGGGGAGTGTAACAGGACCACCATTTCAAACATATATGTCAGTGAACCTTGTCTGTTATGAGCACAAGGGCTGGCATATCAGTCTGTGTACATTACAGTGAAATCGTGTTTGTAGAGATAAGTAGCAGAGATAGAAGCTCTGTGAACATTCGGGGGATTCTAAAAAATGTGACTGTCATGAACAGAATGACAATAAAAATCTGCGTGTTTGCATGAGTGTATTATCTATCCACATAAAAAGTATTCTCTAGGTAAAATCATTGCATTTTAGTTAG
This sequence comes from Podiceps cristatus, assembly GCA_000699545.1. Classification (NCBI taxonomy): domain Eukaryota; kingdom Metazoa; phylum Chordata; class Aves; order Podicipediformes; family Podicipedidae; genus Podiceps; species Podiceps cristatus. The sequence goes on from KL283748.1 coordinate 14,808, forward strand.
ATATATTTTTTCTTTTAAACTTTTATTCATTCTAAATTCACAAAAATAAAAAAAAAGGAAAATAAAAGAAAACGTGTTTTGAATTAAACCACCTAAAATTTCCTCAGTTAAAAAATGACTAAACCTTTTTTCTACCAATTCCTTATGTTGGTAAATTCATCAAAACTGCACATTACATTCTGATTTCAACAAATAGTAATTTGGAGGGGGGGGGAATCAACTGTTTGTCAAAATATTACAAGCTCAGTACAGATATTAGCCACATAAGTAAATTTTGTTGCCCTTCCAAATTACAGTTGAAGTATATTTGCAAGCTATTGCAAATGAGCGTATTTAATAAGTAACAGAATGAAGAAGGTACAGAGAATTTGTTACCAGGCAAACACGCTGCAAATTTAGGAGTCCTACATCCTAAAGGAGCCCTAAGTATAGTTTTCAGAACACAGTGTTCTAAAGACTAATGATCCCATCACATTCATATCACAATTTTTTCAGGATAGAACTATATAGTTTGTCTGGAGAATTCTTTCTTGCAGAGCGTCAAGACCCACACATGCACAGCAATACTCCCACCCTCAGCATGCTGCAGGGGCAGCCACCTTTCTTTCATCTCTACGCTGAGAACTATCTTGTGGCTCTTATCACTGTGGTCCAAAAAAGCCCGACATCTGCTTTGGTATACAGAGCTTGAGTCTCTTGCCTGTAAAAGAGCCCTGCTGCACTTTAAGCCACACGCATGAAAATGCCCTAAAACTTGAACAGCCTAAATCAAAGCCAGACTGCTGACAAATCTAGCACAGAACCAGCAGACACGGATTGCATATTAGTGAAAATCTGAGAGGCTGATACTTCTGTGTCTGGATTAGTCCAGCTCTAAAGCCTAAAAAGAGTCATCAGAATTCCCGGGGCTAAGATCAGAGAAATCCTACCGATATATATGCCCTGAATTTGGAAGTAGAAGCTGCTACTCAGATAACAAGGTCTTTCCCTCTGGGACAGTTAGGGATTCCACGTCACTCACTCATTGCCCCACCAAATCCCACCTGCAATGTCTCTCACATGAGCTTGCGGAATGTCCGACAATTAAATAAGCTACCCCATAAGAGTAAATGGCAGCTGGTCACACTCCCACTGCCAGAACAGACTGGGAAAGGAATTGTACAGAAACTCACCAGACAGAAGAAGTCCACGAGGCCTCAGGTGAGGAGGCTGGCAAGGACAGCAAACTTAGGCCACTAAGTTAATCAAAACAGAAAAACACATATAAAATGGTAAAGAGAAAAAAATCCATGGAAAACACCATAAAACGTTTAAACGGCTATCTGATGTGGAAAATCACTGTTATCCTCCTATGACTCTTCAGTCTTTATGGGAATATTGATCAAAACATACCTTTGGGAGTTTGAGATCTTTGTGCAAAAAGAGTTCACCGAAATCTTGAAAAATAGAGAGTTGCGCACCCTGAATAAAATGCACTGAATGTACAGTCGTGTAACTCCATCAGATGCTAACGACAGAGTCAAATGCAGAGTTGAATGGCCAGAGGTTTAGGCAACCGAATTTATACAAAAGTTAAAAGTGAGGGTGCCAAAGTTGCTTTTAACTTTCAAATCTTCCCATATCCATTAGCTGTAAAGAAGAACTTGACTTTCTGGACATTTTCACACTACTACAAAAGTATTTGGAAAGATATTGGTTGATATTCCTGATGTTCCAAGATCCCAGGACTTTCAGAACTCTTGTCCTTTCTCTTTTCAACATGAGATCAATGGGAAAATAGAGGAGGATAGGTTTGCCTTAAAACACACGCTAACATTAACAGCCACCAAATCAATTTATTAGGCAAGATGGCGGGGAAGGATGCTGCAAAGTCACTGAAGGGCAGATACAATTGGAGAAATTAAGAACAAATACCTTGGGAAAGAGGGATCAACTGAGTTAGAAGTAATCATAACATGTAAGGTTTGACATCAGTTCCAACATTTGGACTTCTGATTTATGCCACTTGTAATCCCTTTTGGTCTTCCTATGCATTTGTACCTTCTCTACCATAAATGATCCTTATCCAATTCAAAATAAAACTAAAAAGCAGAAGTAGTGAAACTCTGCTTAACTCAAATTAATTTGGGGAGCATGGGAAATACCAAATTTTCATGTGTTCTTTCCTAAACTAAGCTCAGTGACTAAGGCAAGGAATACATTGTAAATGGACTAAAACACAACAGTCCTTTTAGTAACAAAATGAAGAATGATACAAATATGTGGACTCAAAATCCATTGAAAGTGCCATAGAAAAATAATTTTAAAAAAAAAAAAAAAAAAAAAAAAAGGTATGGAAAGGCTGAAATGGCACAATAGTATCTAAGAACTAAGCAAATGTAGATGCTCTGTGCTCTCAAAGAATGTTGCTGTTTGCAAGTTCTCCTGGTAATGTCTACTGTCTTGCACTTGTGACATTCTCATATCCTTAATGTGTATAAGCATGAAAACAAAAGAAATACATAGCACTGGAAACATCAATTATATAATTGCATGTACAGATGAATTAAAAAAAAAAAAAAAAAAAAAAAAAAAAAAAAAAAAAAAAAGAAAGAAAGAAAAAAGAAAACCTTGACAGAAACAGGAATTTTCCCATGAAAATCTTCAGTTTATTCCAAAGCCATTTTTATCATCAATAACAACAAAGTTTCAACAAGATGTTGTGAACAGCTAGTTTTGTCTTAGCTAATCATCACCTCTTCCCACACCCAGGAACAGCCAGCAATGGATGGCAATGAGATCTGAAGTTATGATGTTACCATCTGTGCCAGAAAAAAAAAAATGTTTGGGAATGTATTAACCAGCAATGCAATAGCTGTAAATAACTTGCAAACCTATAATTTCTCTGTAATATTTCATCATTTTGAAATTAAAAGCATGCACTAAAAAAAAACTATGCACATACTGCTTGAATGGCACATACACACACATGGAGATAGTTCTTGCTTCTCCTGTTTTATTCATCCTGTTAATACGTTTGCAGTCAGAAAATACACATAGTAACAATGCAATAAAACTAAGCATTATGACCTGCATTGTATTTACAAAAGAATAGCGGGCCTACAGTTTTTTGCAAATCAATGACTTTCTTTTCTTATAAGGAAAAGTGTCTTTTTCCTATATAATGTGTCTCTTTATCTCAAAAGAGATACTCATTACTTCCATGGCATAAATGACTTGAAAACACAACTAGCTCCCTGGACTACAATTTTAAGGTCACTGGCATAAAACATTCCTTCCATCTTCCTAACAGTAATTTTCTGAAAGCTATTACCAAAATGAGAACAATTATATACAGTTTTAAAGCATTTGTATGTAAGAAAACTGCTTATCAATGTCTAGACACTGCCTTCCATAAGATTCATGGATCCACATGTTGCCTCTGAATGCTGGGTTTAGCCTTTGGATCTTTGATTTAGCTGACGTGCATAATCTCAAACCATTGGTTAGCTCCCTCGTAGCTAAATAGCTCTTCAGATACGTGTGCCAAAACTATTCCAGCTGAGGGAGTAAATTCAGTTCATTAAATTTCCTCCAGATCTGGATGTTTTAAGCGGTAGTTTAGTAAGGGTAAAAACTCTTCCTCTAGTCCAACTTGATTCCTCTTGCTTGATCCAGAATCCAGTTCTGGTTTGTTCCAGGGGTCACCAAAGTCACAAACGTTTGCGTTCAAGCTTACTGCTCTGAGGGCTTTGTTTATAAGAATCTAAAATATAGTTTAGCCCATAATATTTACCTTTTTTCCTTGGAACAACTGTTAGGCTGAATAAATAACAATTTTGAAATAATATAATCAATGAAGTATAACAGAGTAAATGATGCAAAGCAACAGTTATATGGAAGAGCCACGTAGTGGGAGATGACAAGGTACTTTGTTCTATGACAATCAGATTATAATAACTCGGAAGATTGTAAAAGTTTATTTTGTTCCCTGCTAAGGTTCACATTTCAAAAACATAAACTCACATAGAAGACTGTTTGTGCATGAAAGCGAATTTTGAACATGATTATGCTTACATCAAAAAATAATTAACATCAAGCGCTGCCCTTGTCAGATATTGAAGTGCTGCTTAAAATTAGTAGTCAGAAACCCAGAAAAGGCTTCCTTTTTTGAGGTAATGATTTTTATATTGAATCTAAGAAAACTAATGATTATAAATAAGTAAAATTTCAGTTGTAACACAAAGGCTTGATCTTCAATATTGAGGACTGAATTAATATTAACAGCAGATTAAGTCTCGCAATAGGTGACTAGGCTTATGGAGAAACTTCTTTTGGATTTGGTTAAGACTTCCAGTGCTGGCATGCAACAAGCAGCTCCAACAGTGGTACAGATGTATGAAATTAAGTGCTTCCAGTTCATCTGCTCCTTTGCCCCAGAGAGGGAAGAGCCTTCCCAGCAATAGGTGCAACCTTACACCGTTAGCTTCTGGGGCAGCAGCCCCAGCACAGGTTTTGGCTGAGGGCACCAGTGGGTGGTCTGGCCCCACTCCAATCTCTCCCCTTGCAGACGTAGCCTGGCTTCTTGTGGCAAAGGCAGAAGAGCAAGTCAGGTGGCACACAGGGGAGCGATCTGGATGGGGTGGGCGGCAAGACAGTTCATTACCTGCTGTTGCAAAGAAGGCTGAAGGCTGCTTGTGGTGAAGGCAGCTGGGGACTGGCCCTGGTCCTACTGCAACATCAAAAGAGATGCAGGGAGAGGACATCCAGCTGCAGCTCCTGCTGCGGGGCCCAAGGCAGGAGAGGTGACTATGCCCGTGCACACACTCCAGACTAGGTGCCCAGTTCACTGGCATTGCCCCAGGGCACCCAAAAGCTTAAGGGGAATGAAGAGAGAATGAGAATCTGCTCAGTGATGACTGAGACTGAACACATATGGGACCTGAACAAAAAGCTGCCTTTTCATATAAACATCCTAACTTCAGTTCAGCAGATGGGTACAGCCTCTTCACAAGCCTGATGATGACCTGATTACAAGCCTTGTGCTGATGACCAGCACAAGAAGGACATGGAGCTGTTGGAGCGGGTCCAGAGGAGGGCTACAAGAATGATCCGAGGGCTGGAGCACCTCTGCTATGAGGACAGGCTGAGAGAGTTGGGCTTGTTCAGCCTGGAGAAGAGAAGGCTGCGGGGAGACCTGATTGCGGCCTTTCAGTACTTAAAGGGGGCCTATAGGAAAGAGGGGGAGAATCTGTTCAGTAGGGACAACGGTGACAGGACAAGGGGTAATGGTTTCAAGCTGAAACAGGGCAGCTTTAGATTAGATATAAGGAAAAAAATTCTTTACGATGAGGGTGGTGAAACACTGGAAGGGGTTGCCCAGAGAGGTGGTGGAGGCCCCATCCCTGGAAACATTCAAGGCCAGGTTGGACGGGGCTCTGAGCAACCTGGTCTGGGTAATGGTGTCCCTGCTCACTGCAGGGGCTCTGGGGATCCCTTCCAACCCAAAACATTCTATGATTCTATGATTCTATGATTCTATGATTATTGTTGATAGCTCCATCTCTGGGGCAGGAGACAGCAGGCTTCTTGCCACCTCTGCACATTACCACCTGTTGACTTTACTCCTCTCCATGGCTCAGGGAAAATTCAAGGAATCATTTTGTCTCTGTCCCAGAAGTGAGGGCACAGATCTAGACTCAACTTGAGTCTTTGGAATTTGTGACTGCTGAATTCAGGAAACTTTGTTGCAGCAGTTACAGGTATTATTATAATAAGGAAACAAAAATGCCTTTTCTTGCGGTGGCATGGTTCTCATTAAGGTCTTCCCTCCAAAATCTTTCCC